>JAYMFT010071285.1:0-14573 GCA_038088735.1 Panulirus argus
ATATATATATATGCCAAAAAACAGGAAAATAAAAAAAACATTAAGTTTCCAAGTGCACTTTCGTGTAATGATCACACCGTCAGGAGAGATACATTTCACGAAAGTGTACTTGGGAACTTATCGTGTTTCATTTTCCTTTGTTTTTTTGCATATACTAAATCAAGCGCACTACTTTGACCTCCTGCAATATATATATATATATATATATATATATATATATATATGTGTGTGTGTGTGTGTGTGTGTGCTTTCTCTCTCTTTCTCTTTAAAGATGATTTCTTTTTAATGAAGATACAATTACTAGCATAAAAACAATTCGTTGTTATGATAATTTTAACAAGTGTCAATATCAGTAGCTGGTAAGATACGAAAATAGAGAAGAATATTCTGTAACCGTTCTTTTGGCAAACGCAGTTAATCTAATTGGCGGATCTTGTCTGTTTTCACTAAAAGGTGAGTTGGCAATTCGGCGCGCAAACTCAGCATTGTGACGATACTTTGTTGATAATTTGAGATAATCTGAATCAGTTGATGTTTTCTACCTAACCTGCAAAATTTCTTGCGTACATGATAATGAATTACCCTAGCATAACCTTGCACTTTGGCTACACTCATATACACACACTGTGGTACCCTAAATCCTGACTGCTCTGGGATTGTTGCTTGCTCTTTGTCCCGGCTACAGCTACATATAGCGAGAGTGGTGGTCACCCCCCTCCCCCTTGGCTACACTTACATCCAACCCGCTGTGTACACTACCGATACGGTACACCCACCTACACGCGAATCATCCCCAAGGGACAAGTGAAACGTCAGGTCATCTTACCCAAGGGTCGTGCTCAGGGGGTCGTACTATACAGCGCAAGGGTCGTGCTGTATGGGTCGTACCATTGTTCTCGAGCTCCGTATCATACAGCTCAAGCGTAGTACTGTATCGGATAGGTCGTACAGACGTGCTTTTGAGATTGAAAACCTCTGTTGTAGTGGAGGGAATATATCATTATAGCTTTTTTACTGCAAACAACACTTGACCAACTGATGTTTGTGATGTGTAGGTAGCGAGTGTGGCGTTGGTAACGCTGCACTTCTGGCTGGTCCATAACCTCGGGGGTTCGGATTTGGAGGGGGGGGGGGGCTACGCCTCGCTCCCGAAACCTCCATTATGTAGATTTTTTTGCAGGTAGTTGTAGACGGGAACCATGTACCGCTCTACTTAACTTTTATCGCCCCTCTCTCTCTCTCTCTCTCTCTCTCTCCCGTCTGTGCAATTCATTCTGCGCCACTTTAATCTCTCCTCCGCTCGGCGTACACAGACCCCGCTATAAAAGCATTGACCAAAACAGTTTCATTGAGTAATTAGCATTAATCCTGGCTGCATCAGCACACAAATGGAATATATCCATGCCGGGCTTTTGTTCCTCTGGCTTTTTTGTAGGGCTGCTGGCTGCTTTTGTTGAATAACGTGGTAGGTGTAATAATCGTGTGGTGAGATGGTGAATGTCGCGTGGACATCAAAGGCTTCTCCCGAGCTCGTATAATCAAGGCCTTTATTTGTGCATGTTATGATGTGTGGCGCTGTGTGCGGGCGGGACCACTCTGCCCGGGGCAACCTGTACAAGCTTTATGCTGCCTCGCTAATGTTCTTGTTTACTTCCCTATTGCTAAGGTGTAGCTACTGTTTACTTTTGTGTAGCAAAATTGCGACAAGTTCATGTATAAAGTGTACCGCAATGAAATTTTCACTGTAGTTTTGTTTCGGAGTGTAATTCTCGTATTGTTTTCGTTATTACGAAATGTCACAATTATATTGTTTACTTTTGATCTGTAGCGTAATTTATTGTTTCTCGCTGTACCTTAGCGTAACTTTTATTTGTTTACTTCTGAATCGCGAAGGATTATCTTATGTTATTTTTTGAAGATAAAATATAACTTGTTACAATCAGTGTGTGAGTTGTGTTTCTCAGATCTTCAGTTATGTGTTGCCTATCAGTGAAGACGATAGGTTCTAAACTGATAGGTCCTGATGCAAACTGACGGCTGGATCAGTCATTACAAGAATTAGTTGCTAGCAATTTTACAGGATCCTCCTCAAGACTGCCTATATCGAACTGTACAAAATATGCCATTTAATTTCGCCCCCATCCATCCCCTCGTATCGCTTTTCTTGACGCCTAACGGATTCACTTCGGAGGCTGTAAAGTCTACGGCACCTTCCAGTTGTTTACTGGTTGCTTTGTGGAAGATTTCAGTTTTCTGCACTGTAGTGAATCCGTGGTGTAGCGATTAGCGATGCTGACCATAGCATACTTACTGGCCTCCCCGTGCTGAGTCCGCATAGGTTTGAATCCTGTTTGCGGGAGCCGGTCCACAGTCAACCCAACTGCTCATCCTCCACTCTAGGGGCTGGCCGATCAAATAAGGACCTGTCTTAGGCTGGGATATATATATATATATATATATATATATATATATATATATATATATATATATATATATCGTTAATGAGATGGCCTGTATTAGAGCATTCAGTCGCACGTGCCGTCTCAGCTGACATGAAAAAATATATACAGCATGCATGATCGCTGTCCCACTGTCTTGGACTGAAGGAAGCTGTCAAACGTGGACATCCGGTGTGATTAGAACTGAGGCCACTAATCTCTAGCCTAAGATCTATCTAACGCTTCATTGATCAGTGATTCAAAGTTTCCAGGAGATTCGTTCAAGGTTCAGAGAGACAGGAGTACAACAGTTTACGAGACTGAGCTACAATGGGAAAACTGATCCAGGCTTCGTGAGACGGAAGTACGACGGTTCTCGAGAAGAGAACTTGAGGCTTCACGAGAAAGTGGTTCAAAACTCAAGACTCCGATGGGCTGTGGCACAAAGGTTCGAGAAGTGGGGTTTGAAGATTCGAGGGTTCAAAGCCCAGACCTGTCACAGGAATGACTTGAACCCGTCCACAGCTTGTAATACCTTAAGATGTAAGTAATATGATTACGTAAGAATGGTGGTTGAACGTAATAAACTGAACGAGGACTTGATAACTGGACAACATACAGAATTTCAAAAGTCTGTACAAAATGTTCAAGAGATGGGGTCCACCAGCGCAAAAATTCCCTTCCCGTACATTACAAAAAGGTAATTAGACACACACACACACACACACACACACACACTACAGCTGCTGGCGGCGAGGAGACAGGCCATGTTTAGAACACCACCTATCTCTAAGCTGACAGGCTGTATCCCTCAGTACACATGAGTAACGGTTTATAGCCCCTGGATCACCCATAAATACCGGTCATTACTTCTGGTCGTTCGATTGATACTTTACCGCAAAGATATCTTGGTCACTAGCCCAGGGCTCCTACTGCTGTTGCGGTTTGGGAGGAACCATTGGCCCTAGGGTCCCACTGTTAGGGTGGTGAGAGAGGAGCCATTGGCCCTAGGGTCCCACTGTTACGGTGGTGAGGGAGGAGCCATTGGCCCTAGGGTCCCACTGTTACGGTGGTGTGGGAGGAACCATTGGCCCTAGGGTCCCACTGTTTCGGTGGTGTGGGCGGAACCATTGGCCCTAGGGTCCCACTGTTACGGTTGTGTGGGAGGAACCATTGGCCCTAGGGACTCACTGTTACGGTGGTGTGGGAGGAACCATTGGCCCTAGGGTCCCACTGTTACGGTGGTGTGGGGGGAACCATTGGCCTTAGGGACCCACCGTTACGGTGGTGTAGGGGGAACCATTGGCCCTAGGGTCCCACTGTTACGGTGGTGTGGGGGGAACCATTGGCCCTAGGGACCCACTGTTATGGTGGTGTAGGGGGAACCATTGGCCCTAAGGTCTCACTGTTACGGTGGTGTGGAACGAACCAGTCCGAAACATGTGTGGGTGCTCCCTTCCTGTGAGACTGAAGTAAGGAGAAGGTTGGGGGTGGGTGTTGGGGGGTTATAATGACCCCTGCTTTATCGGGAGTGACACAAGTCTGGTGTCCGAGTGGCTGGCGGACAATGACATTGGAAATCTTGACACTAGAAACCGTGTGATACCACAAGTAGTCCAGGGGCAGATGCTACAGTAGGCGTCGGGACTACAGGTACCCCAAGGATAGAGGCTATGGGGGACGAGAGGGGCGTTGTGGGACTCCAGTCAGGCCAGGGATAGCTGAGACAGGAGTGGGGCAGCCTCAGACACACCCATGGGTAGGCACCAATGGACCTCATATCAACATTTTGTAATTCACTTCACTGTCAAAACCTGGCATTATAAAGGCCTGACCAGGCAGACGATACCTCCAGCTCCCCTGGAGGTGAATAGTACCTTGTCCAAGTGAAATGTGAAGGGATCCGGCCTTAGACTTCCTATCAACGAGCAACATTCGACCGGTCCATCTTATGCCAAATCAAACATTCGTTTCTGCGTGAGTCTGAACTTAAAATATCTGCAGGCCTCGTTACGTCCTTGACCACCTCTATACACCTCTTCCACGACTCTACCTTTTGTTAAGCTCACTTAACGGCGCAACCAAAGTTTAGCGTGTCTGAAGTTCACGGCAGAGATGTGTTCACTGCTACCAGAGTGGGAGGACCAGGTCAGAATTTAGAAGTAGCATACGATCTCTACACACCGGGTAATGTGAGGTGTCGCGAGGGAGGCTGACTATGTTTTGGTCTACATCTATATATCCTCCAGTTTCGTGGACGGTCATGTGTTTGGGTGGATACACACGACGTGCACTCGCCCTGGGTGGAATATGCCGCAACATTCTGGTCTTTTCACTTGAGGATCTGCACAGAACTCCTGGAAAGGGTCCAGAGGCATGTAAAAAAAAAAAAAAAAAGTCACCAGACCTGAGTGGAATAATGTAGGAAGACAGGAGGAGAGCCTGAATCTGCTCATTCTGGTAGCAGGAAAGATAAAGGGAGACATGGGAACTACTACATCAATACTGCTCAGAGACCATGACGACGTAAACAGTTTGATCCTTGAAGAGCTCAGAACAAGATGGAAACGGACATAATGAGCTTCGTGAAGAAGCAATGCCCCAGTAGGGTTGTAGGCTCCTGGCTCAAGCCAGGAAAAGAAGTACATGCAAGGATAAAGGTCGGGGCCCCACCAGTGGAGAGCTCCCTCCCCTTGTAGTACAAGCACGTAATCACAGACACACACACACACACGCACCAGATCAGCATCCCCCACACTACCATGGGACATCCTAATAACCAACAATTATCAAGTCAAGGCAAGTAGACCCACCAGGTAATGGGCGGGTTAATGACTCTCCTGTCATAAAGCTGTCATAACCTGTCATAAAACCAGCAGGTAATGGCCCCTGCCTGCCGGAACTGCTGCCCCTGACCACGCCAGGAAGATGTGAAGCTTAGCTATACTGTGTGAGGTGCTCAGTTGCGGTGTGGCTGGCTGGGGTGTGCTTGGCTGGGGTGAGGCTGGTTGGGCTGTTGTTGGCTGGGGTGAGGCTGGCTGGGGTGAGGTTGGCTGGGGTGTGGTTGACTGGGGTGAGGCTGGCTGGAGTGTGGTTGGCTGGGGTGAGGGTGGATGGGGTGTGGCTGGCTGGGATGAGACTGGCTGGGGTGTGGTTGGCTGGGGTGGGGCTGGCTAGGGTGAGATTGGCTGGGGTGTAGTTGGCTGAGGTAAGGTTGGCTGGGGTGAGGTTGGCTGGGGCTAAGCTGGCTGGGGTGTGGCTAGCTGTGTTGAGGCTGGCTGGGGTGTGGTTGGCTGGAGTGAGACTGGCTGAGGTGAGACTGGCTGGGGTTAGGACGCCTGGGGTGAGGTTGGCTGGGGTGTGGTTGGCTAGGGTGAGGCTGGCCGGGGCGAGGTTGGATGGGGTTTGGCTGGCTGGGGTTAGGCTGGCTGGGGTGAGGTTGGGTGGGGTGAGGCTGCTTGGGTTTGGCTGGTTGAAATGTGGTTGGCTGGGATTAGGCTGGCTGGGGTGAGGTTGGCTGAGGTGTGGTTGGCTAGGATGAGGCTGGCTGGGGTGAAGCTGCTGGGGTGTGGCTGACTAGGGTGAGACTGGCTGGGGTTAGGCTGCCCGGGGTGAGGCTGGCTGGGGTGAGGCTGCTGGGGTTTGGCTGGCTGAAATGTGGTTGGCTGGGGTTAGGCTGGCTGGGGTTGAGGTTGGCTGGGGTGTGGTTGGCTAGGATGAGGCTGGCTGGGTCGGAGTTGGCTGGGGTTAGGCTGGCTGGGGTGAGGTTGGCTGGGGTGTGGCTGGCTAGGGTGAGGCTGGCTGGGGTGAGGTTGGCTGGGGTTAGGCTGGCTGGGGTGAGGTTGGCTGTGTGGTTGGCTAGGGTGAGGCTGGCTAGGGCGAGGCTGGCTGGGGTGTAGCTGGGGGTGTGGTTGACTATAGTGAGGCTGGCTGGGGTTTGGCTGGTGGGGGCTAAGTTGGCTGGGTGAGGTTGGCTGGGTTGTGGTTGACTGGGGTGTAGTTGGCTAGGGTGAGGCTGCTTAGGGCGAGACTGGCTGGGGTGTGGTTGGCTGGGGCGTGGTTAACTGGGGTGAGGTTGGCTGGGGTGTGGCTGGCTGGGGTTAGGCTGGCTTGGGTGAGGTTGGCTCTGATGTGGTTGGCTGGAGTGTGACTGGCTGGAATGTGGCTGGCTGGGGTGAGGCTGGCTGGGGTGTGGCTGGCTGGGGTGTGGTTGGCTAGGGTGAGGCTGGCTGGGGTGAGGCTGACTGGGGTGTGGCTTGCTAGGGTGTGGTTGTCTTCTTGTAGTACACTGACCAAACTTAAGCATGGCATAATTTTGACCAAATATGGTTTGTCAACTTTTTGCTGAATATTTCCTCATCCACGCACTGGAATGCGATCCTGATACTGACCAGCAGACAATTCTCGTCCGTCTCGCGACAGCTTAGGCACAATGTCATCTTCTAAGTCCTCTTACACAGATTACAGCAGGTTAATTCCTTAACGTTTCCTGATACAGGTAGTGAGACATTTCTCCATCTCTCATCCTCATTATCATACGTTTGTTTGGAATCTATTTGATTAATCGTGTGTGTGTGTGTGTGTGTGTGTGTGTGTGTGTGTGTGTGTGTGTGTGTGTGTGTGTGTGTGTGTGTGTGTGTGTGACCCCGCAACAGTAATCCCAAACAATACCATCAAGACAAGCGACTCGAGAAGTATCACATATCTGCATGTGTTCCACGCGTCTCGGGGGAGCCTCCTCCCCACCTGCCCCAGCTTGAATTCTAAATGGGGATCTACGAAAATGTTGGGATATAAAGGTGCGCCTTAAGTAAACAGCTGGTCTAACAGCAGGTAATTTTCTCCACTTACCCGCGGTGCTGCAGCAAGAGGCACGGGGACCGCGGCAGACCCAGCTGTTAGGTACAACGGCGGGAGGGGGACTGGCTGGCTTCGCCTCCAGAAAGTCAACCTCCAACTCTTCATTCCCTAAACAGGTAAGAAAACAGCCATTAGTGCAGCTCCTCTTGACTGCATGCACAGTGTCACCTTACAGGCACCTAGCGAGTGACAGTCTCGTTAGTGATTAGTGCTGGTGCCTGGCAGTGGAGGAGGTTATGTACCACACTGTAGGTGGAAGTGGCTCGATGTGTATGATATCTGCAAGTTAATTTTACTTCATTACACTTAACTAAACTTAACTTTAAGTAAACTTAATCAAATAGACTTAATGATAACACTTTACGTAATATGACAAATGAACAAGGAAAAGAATCACCTGACTACTGCAGTGGGTCCAACTCCCTTGACGTGATCAACCTCCATACTGAAAGCTTCACCGTAGACAACATACAGCAGCACTGGGGAAGGGAACATTGATGCCTTTAGATGCGCTTCCTGCTGTATTATGCAGATTACTCTCCTGCAGGACGTGGAGGATGATATGAGCAGGTTTGTGACCGGTGTGTGGCGTCGTGTATGGCAGGCTGGATATTTGGGCTTAAAAGCCACCGGGGTTGCTGACGCTGACACCAAGTCATAAGAAACAGTCAACAAACCTTGATCGCCATCTTCAATTGTTCGAAGTAATTGTAAAGCCATCCACGTTTTCACTGCATATATAAATGTATATCAAACTCTTGTGGTTGAAGGAAACTTCGCTTCCCTTCATCATCAACAGCAGCATGAGCTAAGTGCTCCTATGTTACAGTGGTCATATAAACACACTCTCCAGGTAGCAAATCGAATGTGTGCTAAGAACCAATTTGGACAACACTAACTTTCCGACCAGTAATTTATTTTATATCACTTTATGATGGAGAAAATAACTGATAACACGGACATGCATTTGGCCCTCTTACACTATATTCAAAGTACACCAAATTACCCAAATAACGGTATCAGGCAACTGTTTCCATAGCGTTGCCAGCCAACCCCAGCGAGCTACGCTTCACAACAACGGCGGCTCTAGAAGTTTTCCAGCTAAGCAAAGCTTATAGCGAGCCGCGCCGCAACACTGTTGCCGATCACGATGCAACACAAAAGAAAATCAATATGGTTAATTACGTCCCATCCGTATCGTTGTTTACGTTCTGGGCGCCAGACGGATTGATCCAGGCTGCTGAAATGTTCACAGACTGCCGGAGCCGTGCATCTCTCTCAGTGTTTAGTTTCAACATTCTGAGCTACGTTAAGCTCCCCAGAGCCCATACATCCTGCTTTCTCCTTCACATCTGACTTATACTTAAAACTTATAGCCTCTGTATGAGTAATTACTGTACAGGGCGGAGAGGAAACTCTGCATTTGTGGGACCTCATCTCTTAAACTTTATCATTTCTGATTATGAAACGTCGGTATCCCTTTTACGGGGCTATTTCAGCTTTAATGCTAAGCTACAGCCAGTAGCAGGGAAATGATGGATTGATTTGTATTAAAAAGTTCCGCGAAGAGGTTTATACTCCTTTTCATCTATGAACAATGACAACCTCGCTAAACGTGGCTTTTCATCTGAAAGGGAGGAGTCAGGTAACACATCGCTTGAATTTTTTAAATGGTGCAGTTTTTTAAGCTTATCTATGATGACCGGATTCTCAAATCTATCACTCAGTTTATTCCATTAACCCACCATTCGTATACGGCAAAAGAACTTCTTTGCGTCTCTTCTAACATTTCTTGCTTAATTTCATGTTATGTCTTCAGGTTATTCAATCCCTACATCTTTTGAAGAGCTGTTCACTACCGACGTCATCACAATGGTTGAAAAACTAAAAGGTTGTGCTCAGGTCACCCCTTACTCTTCTCCATTCGATGGTGGTCAAACTTGTGGCTTCTAACCTTTCAGTATAACTAAGTTCTTTTAATTCTGTTACCATGTTTGTTACCTTCCTTGGTCCTCCTGTGTGTAATTACTTATTTGTACTGCACGGGAATGGGGTTCTACATTCATGGGGCCCATCCCTTGAACATTCTCTAACGTTAAACAGCTCTTTAAATTAGGTATGCTGTGCGTGTTACAGGTTACAGGTGTGGTATTACATGGCATCTTGGTACAGATGTTGTGCTAAAGGTCTACCGAGTAGAGGTTGTGCATTACAAGTCATCTGGCTATAACCTGTCACCATTGTATTACCAGGTGCTGACCTGTGGGTTGGTTGGCTCAAGGTCACTCATCGTATTTGGGGTCAGCCATTGAAGTGACCCCGTGACAATATTGTCCTCATCGCCTGGTGACACTATACGCTATACGTAGATGTCTGTCTCCTTTGGCTGCTTATGGTGAGCATCAGTCATACACAATTACTATACTATCCGCTGAGAAGAAACGTTTATGAATAAATAATAAACAGGCGGATGAATAAATACAAACAGAAACTAAAGAACAGTTAAATAAAAAAAAGTATTATACGCACGCAAACATCATTGACACAATAAATTCAACAGGCTGGAAATTTTCGTTTGTGAAGAATTAATGCTTTTGTAGTATCTCGTTTTGTCACTAAACTATCATGCTTTCTGTTCTACGCTAAACCAATTTCCTTTCTGTTTCTTATGCTTGAAGAAGCAAAGTAAAATGTTTGTATCAGTACTGTATCACAGGACGCGGCCGCTGACCTGTTGCTTACACCAGGTAAACTGAACACTTACGACCGCAATGTGACGGGAAGGCTGAGCCGTCAGGAGGGACCTGGCGCTGCACCACATAGGAGGATGATTATGAGGCTGGATCACCGAGCAGGAATAAAGGGAAAACTCCCTTGTTGGACAGATTATCTCAGTTGGAGGGAACAAAGGACGCATGTTAGAGGAACCTTTTCCAAAATGGTTGAGGTGACTAGTGGAAAACAACAAGGGTTCGGTTCTGGGACCATTACTCTTCTTGAGTTGCCTGAAGGTATGGAATTCTACCTGATTATGTTTGCAGATGATGCACAGATCATGAGGGAAGTTAAAAGCTTGGAGGATTGCATCAACTTACAAGGGGACCCAAATAGACTCCATAGTTGGTCTCAAACGTGGATGATGAAATTCAACCCAAGCAAGTGTAGAGTAATTAGGATGAGACAAATCATAAGACGACCTCAATATGATTATTACCTAGCAGGACATAAGCTTCAAGATTCTGTGTGTGAGAAGGACTTGGGAGTGGACACTGTCCCTAACTTGTCGCCATATTCCCACATTAGGAGTATACCCAAGGAGACAAACTGTCTGCTGGCAAATATCAGAAGAGCCTTTAGATATATGGATAATGGAATATTTCGCAAGCTGTTCACATCCTACATATGACCAAAACTTCTCAGGTTTGGTCACCGTACCTAATGAAGCACAAAGAAATAGAGAAGGTCCAGAGGAGAGCAACAAAGATTGCACTTGACTTAAGAAAGCCAAGTCACAGGGAAAGGCCAGAAGATTGAAATATACTCACCTTGGAAGATAGAAGACGAAGGGATGACCTGATCACAACCTTTGAATTTTCAAAAGAGAGCGACGAGGTGGACAACGGATAGTTCTTTGAGAGATGTAGGGATAGACAGAGAACATAATTCGAAATTAAGAAACTTGTAAATAAAGATATAAAGTAATACTCGTATAGTATAAGATTGGTGGATGTTTGGAACAGACTGACTGAGGACATGATTCATGCAGACACCATACATAGATTCAAGAAGTTGTATGGTAGTAGAAAGTGTTCAAGAGATGAGGACTCACAAGTGTAAAACTCCCTCCCGTACGGTAGCAATGGCTAATTACAATCTACCTAACTCCGTAATCCAAATACTGTATACCAAACATAATAAACAGCCATGTAAAACCTCCTCATAGACCCTAACTTAGCAAACCAAGTAAACCAAACGCATACACTCGTCGTGGAAACCACTGTGACACGAACCAGTGAAATTCGCGTGTTGTAGTGTCAGACAACCCAACCAACCTAGCTTCCCCAACAGCACTATAAAGTCCAGGATGTTTAAACTTAACTTTTCAAAACTATGTTTAGTCATTACTGGTTATCTGAAAAAAACCTAAAACTTTTCACAAACTTTCCTAATACTATTTATCTAAAGCTTGATACTTTTGAACGTTCTTGTACACTGTTACTAACACAGATAAATTCTAATATCCTTGGCAACAAAACTGTGTGTGTGTGTGTGTGTAAAGATTTAGCGTGACTAAGCTTGGCACGGGCTCCTGTCAATGGCAGCTCATTCTCGGATGTGCCATTACTGGCACAGGTCGGGTGTGTGTGCTCGGGTTGCCGCTACTGACACAGGCCGGCTCTTGGGTAGCTAGTGTAGTTAGCTGTTTCAGGTGGACGGATGTGTGTGTATAGTGTGACGTGTGACGGTCTCTTCCTCACTGATGGATTCAATAAATGACGGCAGATTTAAAGGAGATTCGCGTTGTACAACACTGACACATCCATCCTCACAATAACAGAACTTCTGTGCTAAGTTTTACGCCAGATGATAGAATTAAAATCCCTGCGCAGTTTTACGCCACGGAAGAGAATCTCAATGCTCCCGCATCACTTTACAATTCAGTTTGTAAATAACCTGTACACCGTCACTAACGCAGGCAGAACACCTATTTCTCGCCCATAACTCCCCTCGCTTAACCATAACACGCTCAAGAAAAGATAATTGTTTCCTGTCATTTACACTTGACGTCATCGGAACTCAAAGCGCCATGTTGTCGTGACTCACTTATTCATGACAATTAAAGTAAAGATAAAACCTGTTTTTAATTTTCTTATTACAGTGAAGTTGTTCTTGGAAGTGAGAACATTCAGACCTATTTATCATTTAGTGAGTTTAACGACTAAATGTTCAACGTCTGGGTCACCACCCGGTGCCCGTACTCACTACACCACAGCCGCCAAGTGTTGGAAACAAGAAAATCCACTGGATGAGTGAATGGATCGAAATATGAATAACTAAACATGCATTGTAGAGAAAAGATAAAAAGATGCAACAAAACCAGAATATGCCATAAGGATATATATATATATATATATATATATATATATATATATATAGTGTCATATGAAGCGTAAAGGTACCAACACAGGAGGGTGGAGGGGGAAGGGGGGGTTTAAAGGTTAAATTATATACATACACAGACGAAAGGTCCAGGCCAGGTGGTCCGGTCTTAACATTACTGCAAAAGATGTTTTAAAAATCTAATGATTCTGTCTCTGTTTGTCCGTCTGTCTGTCTGTCTGTCTGTCTCTCTCTCTCTCTCTCTCTCTCTCTCTCTCTCTCTCTCTCTCTCTCTCTCACTTTCAAACCATCATCGTCCCCTGGGACCCCTCCACCTCCCGTTTTCTTTACCATCTATATCATCATTTTCCTCCCCCCCCGTACCACTCCACTTCCCCTCCACCTGTTTCTTAACCTTCCTTCTCCCCCCTCCCCAACCCCTCCCCCAATCACCTCAATGGGGAGAGGAGGGGGGGAGAGAGAGGAATGAGGGGGAGAGAGGGGGGAGGGGGAGGTCTCTACCTCCTGCAGTATTTCCGGCGCCGCTTCGCCAAGAGCAATTTGGTGACCTTCAGCGCCATGTTGGACAGCCGTCCCCCCCCCCTCCCTCCCCCTCCCCACAAAACACACACACACACACACACACTTAACCAAACCTCTGATTTTGACTCCCATGAGTACTTTATAAGTATACACTTATATATAAATGGATTATTATTTCTTTCTCCTATTATAAGTGAGGACGTAGCGCAACCAGCCACCCCTCCTACCCCCCCCCCCTTCCCTCCCCCACCCTACCACTCAAGACGTACGTTCCCGAAGGCCCAGAGTCGCTTTGCTCCTACGGTCAGCTGGAAAGAGGAGATGGCATTCTGGTCCTTGTTGCCAGGGGGCGTAAGGGCGATGAGCTACGTAGTAGTGTGTCTCCCCAATCCCCTCTCCCCTCCCCTTCCCCCCCAGGAGGAGTTGGTAGACAGGTCGACAGGTTGTAAGAAAGGAGGGGGAGATGGGGGGGAGAGAGGAGGGGGGAGTAAATACAGTGGGAGTAATTCTAGGCAGGGGAGGGCTAGGCACGATCAGGCTGCCATAAACTCCCCATCTTAAGCTCCCCGCAATCTCTCCTCCCCACTGTTCTCCCCATCTCACAATCCTCTAGAACACCAATCAACCTTCTAACTAACTACCTAACGACCTAACTACCTAGTTAACCTGGTGAGTACCTAGGGAAGTCTTCAGGAGGGGGGGGGAGGAGGGCTTCTAACCCCCCCCCCCCCACAACAGCCTGGACTGGGTCGTTTTAACGGCTGGCACATGTGGTTGATTAAAGAAAATGGATTGAGAGAGGCCCACCCCCCAAAAAAAAAAACAGCTAAGGCTATGAAGTGTAGGAGACTGAATAAGAAGAAAACGGATCGTGGGAGCCAGAAGAGATTCTTAGAAAACGGCTGGCACATGTGGTTGATTAGAGAAAATGGATTTGATTTTTCACAATACTTTTTTTTTTTTCATAAGTAGTCAACCGCATCAGAATTTTGCCCCATGTATTGGCACATATCAAAAGAGTTTTCTTTTTTTTTCACTTTCTCAAAAAATTCGTAAAGATACTTTTCCTTGTCTTCTCGTTTTCACTTTCATAATTCTCTCTGTATTCAAATGAGGGCCAGGTACCTATCGATCGACCAGATCCCGAGGGGAATGATGAAAGGCTGGGCTGGCTGTGTACAGACTTAGTATGCCTAGGATCCGGCTGGACCCATGCGGGCTGCATCAGTTAACTTCACTACTTCGTTCTACCATTTTCCTCCCTTACACGATACACTAGTTTGAATTAACTTCATTTTAACATCTTTCTCGCTTGAAAAAAACTTCTGAAATAACTTCACTACGCCTAATTGTACCATTGAATTAACTTCACTGTTGTTTTGTACCATCATTCCTCCTTCAAGAAAACTGTTAATTCAACTTCAAGAAAATGTTTCACTTAACTTCAAGAAAATGTTTCATTTAACTTCCAGAAAATGTTTAATTCAACTTCCAGAAAATGTTTAATTCAACTTCCAGAAAATGTTTAATTCAACTTCCAGAAAATGTTTAATTCAACTTCAAGAAAATGTCTCATTTAACTTCAAGAAAATGTTTCATTTAACTTCAAGAAAATGTTTCATTTAACTTCAA
>JAYMFT010071296.1:560-14573 GCA_038088735.1 Panulirus argus
CAGTAGGAGTTCTTAGAGTATTATTTAACTTGTAGTTTATCTATACATGTGGTACAACATGTTTCGTGGAGACAATCCGCCTCATCAGGTGCCAATAATCAGCAAAGTTATCTAAATCCCGACATCACTCTCGGGGTACCGTCTGGTGCCTAGCCTCGAATACCTCACACTGCTGGCCTGACCGACTGTGACCTTTAACGGTCAGTTGTCTTAACACAGTTCATTTATGTTCACCGATCTTATCCATTATCATTTCAACGTTTTAACTACGAAGAGGTGTCTAAAGAATACCCAATTACAAATCACAGCATAGTATAACAAAAACTGTGATCAGTCTATGCAAATGCCACATGCTGATTAATAAAATGTTAAATGGTATTCAGATTGGAAGAGAATATAAGGTTGTACATTAGATCTACACTCAGGGTGTACTTGGAAGGAACTGAAGAACCTGCCAGGTCACAAAACTGGGAGTGAGGGGGTCACAACCTGGGCAAGGGGGTGAATGATCCGAGATCAGGTTGGTCTGGCCTAATTCTGAATGATGGAGTGGGAACCCATCGCTGGCGCTTGCTTGCTCTGGCGTGGCAGTGTCTTTCTTTGTTCGGCGACTCATCGGTGCTCCATCAGGCGAGAGAAATCATACTCGCCTGAATGTTGATTATTACTGGCAAATCCTCTCCGATGGCGCACCGCTACAGTTAGCAACACCGACGAGATGGAACGGAGAGAGAGGATTGCAGAGGGCAGTGAGATATCGGGAAGGGACATTTAAGAGCATATTGTATATTCTTGACCCATGGTCCAGATGAAGTCTCACTGTTATATCCTGCAGGTGGGTGAGGATGCACAGGAGAAACCGCTTCAATACTCTTCAAGCTGTCGCCGGAGGACGACGAAGTGTCAACCGGAATGGAAAAGGGCAAACGTCATAACCAGTCTTTAAAGGAGACCCGAAAGAAGCGTTGACCTACACGCACCAGTCCCCCTGAGGAGTGTGGTCCATAATGCACTGGAAAAGATGACCAGAAAGCAAGTGGATGATATCCTGGAGATGAGAGATTATGCACGTATGCGAGAGACAATATGGTTTCCGGGAAAAGAGATGGCATGTAACGAACCTCTTAGGTTTCTGTGAGACAGTGTGCTCTGTCTTGGACAATTGAGAAGGCTTGGGTGGATTATCTGTATCTGGACTGCCAGAAAGCATTTGACGATGGACCACACGTAAAGCTGATCAAATAGCTGGATCACCAGGCAGGAATAAGAAGGGAGACTCACTCAGTGACGTGAAAAGTGTCAGAGTGGGAGGAAACAGAGAACGCATATCAGGAAAACCTTTTCGAATTAGTGGAGGTCAGCAAAGAAATGTTGAAGTGTTCTTGGACCCCTTCTCCCCTTGATCTTTGCAAATGACTTGCCAAAAGGTATGGATTTCTACCCGAATATGCTTGCATATGACGCAAAGATCTCGAGGGAGGTGAAATGTGAGGAGAATTGAATTAACTGACAAGGGAACCTAGACAGACTCCAGAGTTTATCTGGTGCATGGTTGATGAAATTCAACCCCGAGCAAATGTGTGGTGATGAAGATAAGACACAGGGAAAGACGGCTTCAATGTATAGATATTATCTTGCAGGATATAAGCTGCAAGAATCTATATAATGGAAGACTTGGTAGATGGCATCGTCCCTAACCTGTCGCTTGAGCAGCAAACCTAGCACCAGAATTAAGGTGTCCAACTTGTAAACTCGACTAGGCTAACTTCGTCCTATACTGCAATGTTGGTTCACTTTCCCTCTTCTAGGAGTCTTAGTTTAGTTTTTGCTCCCGAAAGCTGGCTGCGTGTGTGCCCCCGCCATTAGCTAAAGCACACAATACCCGGCAAGCTGCTGCATCACATGATTACAGTGTGGCCACCGGCAACTCAAGGATGGGCCGTATTGATTGCTGTTTCTTTCCCTACACTCGGAACTTTGGAACTCTCTACCTCCCTATGTCTCTCGCAACAGTTATGACCTGGCACATTTTAAAAGACAGGTTTTTCACTTCCTCCAAAATTCGTAAATACTTTCCCTTGTCTCTTCTTCTTCCCTTTTCATTAACCTCTCTATATTTCAGGTAGGGCCCGGCCTTGATGTGGACTTTGGTCAGTAACCGGAACCATCAACGTAAGAAAAAACGAAGCTTAGTTATAGGGAAAGGCTACAGACCTTGAATGTGAACGCCATTCAAGAGAGAAGAATCAGGGGTGACTTAATCACAGCATTTGAGTTTCTAAACCGACTGATGACCCAGACAGTGAAACGCTCAACAAAACGAACAGGGACAGAACAACCAAAGAACATAACCATAAAGTACGCAAGAAACATGTCTAAAAAAGATGCATAGATATACTAAGAGACCATAAGAGTGATGGACGAATGGAATAAGCTGAAAGAGAGGGCGTGATCAACGCACACATCACACAGAGGATTGAAATGCTGTATGATAGTAGGGAAATGTCCAAAAGGATGAGGCCCCACGAATGTAAAACTCCCTCCCCGCACGACAGAAATAGGGAATCACAAATAGGTAATCTCGCAAGCACTCACAGATTCATTCACTTCCAATTCTCTTTCCCTCCCTCTCTCTCTCTCTCTCTGTGTCCCTCTCTCACACACTCACATAGAGAATTCAGCTCGCACAAGAAGAAGCTATCTTCAGGGGGCAATTTACTTTTCATCCCTTTGTTAGCGAGAACTGTGAGACTAGTCTGTGAGATCAGCTATCAAGCACAACAAGAAAGCCACAGGAAGTCATGCATTTTAGATCACCTCTGTGAGGCGGGGCGCCCGAAGAAAAGGCCTCCCTGCCCCGTTATATTCTCGAGCAATCTCGCAATTCCCCCCGCGCCTTTGTATTGAGCTGGGTTTTTGTACCTCGCGAGCGAGAGGTACTTGCTTGTTCGAGCGGCAGAGAGAGAGAGAGAGAGAGAGAGAGAGAGAGAGGGAGAGAGAGAGAGAGAGAGAAAGGGAGAGAGCCAGCCTCCGCTGTTGCATCACTGAGCTACGGCTTGCAGGGTGTTATTGGTTTTCGCTCGTATCGACAAAAGACACCGAATTCTATTATTATTATTATTATTATTATTAGAGAACTTGGGGTTTGGTTTCCTGTTGGCAGTGAACTAGTTTCCCAACAGCAAAGGAAATGAGGTTAGATAACTAGTTACTAGGTAGTGTAAGGGCGGGGAGGGGGGGTTTGATTCTAGAAGTTATGGCTTGTTTTTGGTATTAGTTCCCTTTACTTCTAATGGGGAAGTTGTTATTTCTACCCTTGGGATTTCGTTGGGGAGAAGATATTAGTGGTTTGAAAGTAGAGAAGTGCCTGGTACTCAACACAACAGTACATGGTGTTCATCACAATGCCGCCTGGTACTCGTCCTAGCCCTTCATGGCAAGCGTCACAACCCCTCATGGTGCTTGTCATAACCCTTCATGGCACTCATCACAACCCATCATGGTACGCATCACAACCCATATTGATACTCGTCACAACCCTTCCTGGTACTCATCACAACCCATATTGATACTCGTCACATCCCTTCATGGTGCTCACGAAAACCCTTCATGGTATTCGTCACAACCTCACACGGTACCCACAACCCCTTTCAGTGGCAAACCCGAACTCCAAGATTTTGAGAGGAGTAAATCTCATTAGGCCAAAACCTCAGGAAGGGAATTCTTATCTAACTTGTCAAAACCAAAGTTACTAGTTTGTCTTTAGGAATACAAATCAGCCAGAACATAACTACGTAGAAAAGATTTCTCTAAAGGCATTATAGAATTACCTTAGTCTCTGTCTACAGTCCAGTGCGTAGAATTTGGCTGAAATGAATCCGCTGAAGAGGAAGATACCGCTTAGAAACGGCATATCTAAAATCAGTTTTTTCCTATAATAGACCCAATTATGAACTTTGCCTATTTCTGTGATGTTTACAACTTGAGAAAGTTGCAAGAGTGCGACACTAGGCCGGAATAGGGTCGAATTAGAGTGGAATTACGCTGAGACCCTAAAAAAATCCGAGGGGGTCATCCTCCCAAGAAGCTGTTATGGTGACCCACCTAACCTGAGGATTACTCCCTCTGTATCGTTCCGTCCTCGGCGTGTCTTAAGCAACCATTTCGCCACGGCGTTACACCAGTCTGATTAGCATTTACAAGCTTCTGTTCCCTGGAACTTTGTGATTACCGATTGTTCCAGGATGAAAAAAGTTACAATTCAGCTGATCCCTCTGGTCGGGCAAGTTGATTAGGGAAGTTGAGGGAAACTCGAGAGCAGCGGGAATCTTTGTTCGGGAGCGAGTTTAAGGGCGTGGTTAGCGCGAGGGGAGTTTGAGGAGGGAGTGGATTTTGCTGAAGATCAGAGCCGAGGAAAGGGAAAGGGGGAGAGAGAGAGAGAGAGAGAGAGATTTAAAGGGGTGGTGGGAGTCAGTCGGCGGAGAATGTGGTAAGGATAGAGGGTTTCAGATAGTGCGTTTGGGATAGGAATTCGCCCGGGGAAAGAAAAAAAAGAAAAAACACAGGAAGGTGATTGATGAGATAAAACAAAGAGGTTTAACGTGAAAGGTTTTATGGCGACTTAGAAGACGTGGAATGTAGGTAGCACGAAGGATGTGTGAGAGAGAGAGAGAGAGAGAGGGGGGGGGTGATGGAATGAGCGCCTTAAGTAGGGAAATGGAAAGAAATGGACATATTGAGAAGGTTATTTCCTCGAAATGGAAAACCTCAGAACCTCAGGTAGTTTTGCGAGTTCCCCCAAAAGATCTCGTGGTTTATGACATCTTAAGAAAACTTTTTGAAAATGGCTGTGGCCGTAAATTTCGAACGGAGTTTTTCACCAACATTCGTAACCTAAGCGCCTTTCAAATGTATTGCACCTCGGCTGTTGATAGTTAGAATTTCACCGTTAATCTTTTAACGTGGAAATCAGTAGCTTCCGGATCCATCCTTGCGACACGTGTTATATATACATATATATATATATATATATATATATATCACTTGGTCGTATTGTCCTCCGTTCCAGCCAGACGACTTGGTATTCTGGTCGTTTGGTATCGGTACTGACCCTCTGAGACAGTCCTTCCTTCATAGCAGGACGATCAAATTTTAGACTGCTGCATGATCAAATAGGTGATTATATTCTTCTAACTCGCCGTAGCTTAAGTCGAACTGCTTATGCCCGCCACTCGCCGGGCAACGGTCCTCTGGAGCCAGAAGTTCTTTGACGGGACTGTGCCGTGTCTCGACGAGTGACACGATGGACACAGCCTCGCCAAAGGTGGCTTTTTTAAACTCGAGGTGTAACCTCATGCAGGCGGAATACGGTAACACACACAGACACACGCACAGACACACCACACACACACACATATATGTATATCAATTTTCTTTACGGGAAATATTCCATGCCAACTTAATTAACCGCCCTTACTGTCCACAGGTTATGCTGGAGGCGGGGTTCATCTAAACACCAGACCTGCTACGTGTCCTGAGCACCACCTACGTGCGGTAAGCCCGGCGACAGTGCCTCGGTCTGGCCCCTGGACCTTCCCAGGGGCAGCTGTTGGCTTGACAAGGTAGAGGCACCATCAAGCATGCCTCTCCACAACCCTAGTCATCACTCCCGAGACGCAGAGAAGAAGAGGCCCCCACACTGCCAATCACCAGGGACACCGTGATGATCTCTCATCAGGGTTTGTTTGCAAGTGCTCGGGGAGTGCGTGGGTGAGGCCAAGTTTTTACGAGCCGTTGTAAAAGTGTAGAGTGAAGGCCTGAGCGGTTTACGAGCGGGGATGAGTGTTGGGAGCCCGGGCGAAGATGGCTGATCAGCCGTGATCCGCGACACGGGGACGATGATGGCTCGAAGACCTAGCGTCCGCCCGTCCATCCAGCACCTGAGGTCCTCCCTCCACGCCCTGGACGTTGCGTGGGCGTGACGGGGGCGTGGCCTACCACAAGAATGAGCCTGACGTGGGTGGTGTGGGCGGTGGTTGTGAGCGCTGTGGTGAGCGGCGGCCAGCCGGACCAAGTGCTGAGCCGCCTGGTGAACACCAAGTACGGCAAAGTTCAGGGCTTCATCCGCCACCACGCCAGACACCCACTCCGGCCCGTCGAGGTCTTCCTCGGAGTACCCTACGCGTCTCCGCCCATGGGAGATGGTCGCTTCACTCCCACCAGCAGCCCTCTGCCGTGGGAGGGCGTGCGGCGATGCACTGAACTCCCGCCGGTGTGTCCCCAGCCGCTGGTGGACCCTGAGGACGGCGACCTGCCACCCGCCCGCGCCGCCCAGCTCGCCTCCTTCAGACCCCTGCTGCAGCACCAGAGTGAAGACTGCCTCTACCTCAATATCTACAGCCCCCATGATGGTAAGTGCTGCTACACACTCTACAATCTACCATGTATGATTCTACAGCCAGCCTTTGACTGTCCCAACCTCATTTCCTCACGTTACTGTTTTATGTAGTACCACATTATAAACTGTCATAGAGAACTTCTCCCTTTTTTATTCTAAGGAACGGGAAAATATCAAAGCACAATATCTTAGCTTATCCATTTCATACTTACTCTTGTTTCCAAATGTACTAAGATAGATCACTAACCGCGCCTTAGTAAAACATGCAACTACCATAGATAGTACGTAGGACTTGAACGAGTTTTCTGTATCTGTGAATGAATACAAACATTACGAGATACATCACAACACTAAAGCTGGATACTCTTACAGTATCGAGGAGCCTGGTGGAATTTTTACTTTTTCTGTTTATGGGCAAATCTCGGATGCATAGAAAAATACGGAACTCGTGCAAAAGAAAAAAAAACAGAAACTGTCAGTTCCTTATATGCTTATAAACCCGAGACGGTAAGGTATAAAAAGAGGGAACCATAAAAGAGATAGAAGGACAAAAAACAGAATAACATTTCACACCTTTGCTGATTGAAGAAAGGGGGTATCATAAAGGTTATTCTTCGTGTGTCAGGTCTCCACAAAGAAATTGTGGGAAGCAGCTGCCAGTTCTGTGCCAAGAGTTCAAACCTTTGCGCTGTGACACATTTATAAAGTTCACAATAGCAATAACAAAAATAATTCCTGCACAATAGAGAGAGAGAGAGTTGTAACACTATAGCGTACAAAAAGGTATGGTTGAAGAAAGATGAGGATATGGGATTTTTTTGAGGTGAAAGGAATCTGATGCCACTCTGGCAGAATAAAGCCGTCAAGGATTTGAGAGCAGTACTATTAACTGGGGCGAATATGATCCCTGTATATATGGAATATCTACAGACAAGAAAAATATTTACGATTCCTATACAACATCTTCAGCTTTCGTGAGGCTAACTTTGTGATATTCATTTTGCGGGGTTTCCATATCAGAATAAAAGATGGTTATACCAAATATGTTTATGTCATTGCAGAGTTGACTTATTTTGACATTTGCTTGTGAGGAATGATTGAGATTTAGAAAGAAACATAGGCAGGTATTACAATTTTCAACGAGAGAATTGGAACCATATAGTTTTAAGAGAAGGAGCGACGGGCAGTCATTGGCCTGAACCAAGTCACATTGGAGAGGACAGAAGAAACCACAGAAAGATCTATGGGGTGCTTGGAAGTGCATAAGGAGGCCCTGGTATTGGTGTATTATGCACAGGTCCGAATAAAGGGCAGGATATAAGCTGAATACGAGATAACAGAACGAGTGTTTGAGTGAGGAGAGAGGGAACGTGAGTTGAAGCATTCAGAGTAGAATAGTCGGGGGAGAAGGAATAGGGTGACCTTTTCAGAATAGATCATTTATGGAGGTAAAGAAGGAGTGTAGGTGATAGAAAAGAGCCTTGAAGGACGCCAATATCAACAGGTTAAGTATGATAAACCGCTACATCAGATACTACCCCAATGAAGCGATTAGAATGAAAGATACGCATCAGGGAACAGAGATAAGTAGAAAAGTCCCAAATATGAGGGGTTCAAAAAGCAAGATCTTATGTTACGCCCTGTCAGAGGCTTTCATGATGTCGGAGGTTAGCAAAATCCCAGAGAGTCACAAAGGAAAGAAATATCATCAGTGGTCGTTGCACCTCGAAAGATGTAAAGGTGATCTAAGAGAAGGATGTGAGATTCTTAATGTTTAAGGTCTATTGGACTATACGGGCAATAGATATCTGTTTAAACGAATTCGTAAATACATTGCCTGACGGAATAATTGTCCGCTTGCTTCGGGAACGCAGCGAGGAACAAATATCAGGGCCCACTTTTAACTGCCGCAGTTTCACCGTCTTATACAAAGAGACAATTGCAAAGAGAATACGAAGCAGTTCTTCCGAGAGAAATGTCCTCTTATGCCGAATGTATCTGTAAAGTTCCCTCGGTCAGGTCAGCGATAGCACGATATAAAGGGCTCCCAACGATCCTCCCTCGGCGCGCAGCGCTTAAGTGGTAAGGAAGTCTACATTTCCTGAGGACTCTGGAAATCCCCTTATAGTCATAAGAAGTGCAGTCTATGCCTGTGTCTGTGTGGCATCCTGGTTCTAGAACGGCTGGTGATTCTCGACGATGAGTTTGGTGCGGGTGTGATATGTATATTCTGATTCAGTATATATATATTCCTGTTATCTTTTATGGATGTCAGTGGATATTGCCATTATCGAATTGCCTTCCTTGTGACACAAAAACTAAAGCAAACCGGTATTTCCTTCTTTACTTAGAACGTTCATTCTTAATATGATAAATAATCCAGGGCAATAAAGCCCATTATGGATAACTGAGTTTTGAGGGTTATAAAATACACTGTGCATATGCAGCACTGAGTCTTATGTATCTGTGAACTCATTTCTGAAATGGCGGCAGCATGCAGCTCACCCAGGGATCATTTCGTTGCTAGTAATGATCTCAGTTTACTCGTGCCGTGGGGACAAAAGAATCTTTATACCGGACGAGTCTATCATTCTTTTCTACATCTACCCCTCCAGTACCTCTACTATCTCTTTAACTGAAACGCCAGCGACGCAGAACGTGTTTTATCTTTGTAAACCTCAAATTTGGAGACATAAAAAAAGAGATCCAATGACCATAAAGCAACTCTTGTGTAGTCGGCTTGTGGCTTCTGTGCGTAACTTCTCCGTTTCCGTCTCAACTGTTGGCGTCTGCGGTCCTTCCCTCGTAAAAAAGAATAGGGGGGAGGGTGTGTATTCGGGGTGGGGGGTGGGGTGAGGGGAGGGGAGGACTGGGTGTGTGGTCTGTTGTTCCCAGAGCAGAGGACATTTTCTGCTGTGGGTTTACCATCTCGTGGTTCGGAAGTTACGACCAGACTTGGATGGCTTTGATGACCCAGCCGCGTTGTTGGAATGACAAGGACATCGTCGTGAGGATGAGCTAAAAAAAATAAAAAGGGGGGAAAGTGTTGTTGCTGGGTACAGTGTGGCCTATTGGTGCACGATCGTCTCTCCCAGAAGGTGTCCATGGGGATGATGGTGCAATGGGGATTGAAGGCGTATCGGAATATCGGGAGAGACGTTGATCGAAGGTCATTCTTGTAAGGAGAGTGGTGGCTCTGAATATTTTCGGCATCGTGGGATTTCTTTGTCGACAGGTTGATTGCTATGGTCGCCTTGTATAGGTTAACTATGAATTCTATAAAGAGGAAAAAGCATAGAAAATGGAAAGAGGTTAGTGTGTGTGTGTGTGTGTGTGTGTGTGTTATTACTGTTTTTGCCCCGTCTCGTAACAGGTATGTATGTAACACACTCACACATCCCAACATGAGCCAGGTATCCACTAATCTACCAGCCCCTAGGGGAGGATGAACATCTGGGATTGGCTGTGGACTTACCACCGCGCCCAAGCTTCGAGCCCAGCCGGGCCTGACCCCTGGCGAGCCTGTGCTGACTCATGATATCTGTACGTTTGTGTGAGTGATTTTGTGGCTGAATATCTGTCGAGATACGACGTTGGCAATAGATGTGACGATGTGAACTATCATTATAAACAAATCACTTGAAGAGGAGAGCAATGACAAAATACTGTCGTCAATACAATAAACAAAATAATGCACGTGGAGGAAAATAAATAAAAGTCTGTAAAATTATATATATACAGTAATATAAATGAATAAATAAAAGGGCGATATTAAAAACAAAAGCATTTGGTGTAAACTGAACCATTTTCAGTGATGTTCTGGGATGAAAAACATATAGTGATATAAACGAATTACACACCGTGATAAAGAACAAATATTTGGATAGTTACTGGACGATAAAAAATAGAATAGGTTTAGTCTGAATTACCTGCCGTGAGAGATAGAAATCATAGCCGCTGCAGATATAAAAAGAGCGTTTGAAATCCACATTTTATTATGTCCGTGAGTGTGCGCTGTATCGTTTAGGGCATTACGAATATCCACTCATAAACGTTGATTTCGAAGGTGAAGTATTGGGAGAATATGGGAGAATTCCCGTTGGTATAAAATTCGTTATGTGTTGCCGGGGGAAAGTGATTTACGCTCGTGGTGCCACGCCTCATAAAACCTTGTATATGTATCTTGTCTTTCATGTGTACCCACACACACACACACACACACTAGCTTAAGACAGTTAACAATTTATCGACCAGCCCCGAGGGCAAGACGAGCATCTGGGATGAACGCAGGACGACTGCCACGCTCAGGATTCGAACCCCATGCGGCCCTGACTCCAGAGGTGCACCAACGGACACTCACGATCAATAACGCTAACCACTGCACCACGGAGGCCCTTATGTGTGTGTGTGTGTGTGTGTGTGTGACAGTTCCTATCTGGGTATTAGTCTGCTCCGACACCCATCTCTTCCGCGGCTATCCATTGTGTCGCAACAAACGCGTCGCCCGGAGCCCTGCAAACAATATTGGTGGATATTTATCCACAGGACGCGTCGCTCACTTTTCACTCCCTCTTGTAATATAAGATATCAATATTTTCGAGCCTTCCTGAATAGTGGCGTCATTTCCTCTCTTGTCACAAGGCTGGACGCGAATATTTCTTACGGCAGCGGAGGAATAAAGAAAACGATGTGAGAGCGCAATACATATTGCCTTACTTTTTCCCTCTGAGGGAATGCCAAAGATGGAATCCGTTCGCGACGCTCAAGGAAAATGCATGCGAGTTCGATCTGCAGATGATGATGATGATGCAGCTCTTTGTTTGAAATGGGAATATGTGTGTACTGTACAGCAAACGTGTGTACTGTACAGCAAACTGCTACGCGAAACAATATCTCTGTTCTTTGAAATGAGGAGGTGAGAGGGGGGAAGTCTGTTGAGTTTGGAAAGGAGTACGTAACTACCCCCCATTCTGTGTCGTCATTACCCCAAAAAGCCTTTGCACAGCACATGTCATCGATGCTTTCCGTTATGATTGATGCCAATTCTAGCGGGTGTCTCCTATAGCATATGTCTGTCCTCCTTGTTCTCTCACTTAAGACATTTTCATGCCCAAGAGGTTTCCCAAAAGGTCCATGACTACCCTCTACTCTCCTTAACCCTGTCCATTCTAGATTGATTAAACCTTTCCCGAAGGCCAGAACCACAATTAACATTTCTTTTTTCAATGCCTGTTCCATCATCCCGTCTAATCTAACTTCCTATGAGCCAGAGACAATTTGCCTGGGTTTCTTGTTGTCCACGTCCACAATAATCTAACTCGTCTAACAAATTCATCCCTTTAAACGCCATCGGTACCTTCAAAGTTATGAGAAAAAATATATTACCTTCTACTCTTTAGCAAACTTTTTTTTATCTACGCTCTTAGAATCCATTCTTTTTGTCCTGTTATGGTGAGGGCACGTACCACAGCCATTGTCTTTGACGCCTATCCCACCGCAATCACTCACTCTCAATCTCATCTTTCGTAACCTTCGTGCAATCGAGCGTTTTCCCCATCCCCGCTTTATTGATGCTATTCCATTACTTTGCTCCCTTAACTACGTTTCTTAATGAGCTCGCCTCAGACCCTGATGATCCCAGCTCATTCCCTTGGCTAGTTAGTTCCTCCTCCCTCAGGTGCTGCAGAATGATCTCCTCCCTCACCCTTCTCTCCTCCTCCCTCACTTCTTAACATCACCCTGGCCTGATCATTAACAACCCCACGGGCTATTCACTCCCACAGGCTGCTCCCACAGGCTACCCCCTCAGGCTACTCACACAGGGTATTCCCGTAGGCTATTCCTACAGGCTACTTCCCCAGGCTACTCCCACAGGGTATTCCCACAGGCTATTCCTACAGGCTACTCACACACGCTGCTCCCACAGGCTACTCCCACAGGCTAGTCCCTCAGGCTACTCCAAAAGACTACCCCCACAGGCTACTCCCACAGACTGCTCCCACAGGCTACTCCCACAAGCTACTCCCACAGGCTGCTCCCACACCCTACTCCCACAGGATACTCCCACAGGCTACTCCCACAGGTTGCTCCCACAGGCTACTCCCCTAGGCTACTCACACAGGGTATTCCCACAGGCTATTCCTACAGGCTACTCCCACACGCTGTTCCCACAGGCTACTCCCACGGGCTACTCCCACACGCTTCTCCTCATCCCCACAATCTCTTCTCCCGCATTTTCTCCTCGTTCTCACTTCCTCCCTCATCCTCACGTCCGTGCTCTCTCTCCTTCTACCCTCACCCTGCCTTCACACTCTTCCCCTTCGTTCTGACACTCTCTTCACAGTCCCTCCACCCTCAGATTCATCCCCCCCCCCCGTCCCTTGCAATTCTCCCTTTCTTCTCCCTTTCCCTTTATAGTCTGGCTTTGTCCTCACTCTCCCCTCCATAGTCGGCTAGCATTTGGATTGTCCTCTCTCCCTTCATGCTCTCACGTCCTCACTCTTCCTACATACTCTCCCTACTTTCAGATTCCCCCAGCCCCTCGTAGTCGCCCTTCTATCCTCACTCTCCTCTCACAGTCACCCTATTTTCCTCACACTCTCCCTTCATACTCACTCTCCCTACTTCCAGGCTCTTCCCTCCGTCCAATCTCTCCCTATGCAAAGTAACACCTCCAAATCTTGTTATAGACTAACCCACCAGAGACGAAAGCTTCCCAGAGAATAAAGGCACTTTGTAATTGCGTAAAGCCCTACGAGAGTTATCATGACTACCATCAACATTTCATATAAATTTTTTTTTTCCCATTTTCGTAATTCACTAATTATACTGTGGCAGGAAATAGACGCGCTCTAGTTTTTGGGAAAAAAAACAAAATCTGACTGGACTACCATTCAGTGTTAATCTGACTCGTCAAAAATGAAAATATAACCACAGTTTTAAAAATGAGGCCAGAAATGGCAGAAAAATATTTACATCCAGTCTTGATAGGGTGTGATTACGACCAACTTTATTTTTCAAAGAAAACGTATGATGTGGAATAACTTAAACCTGATGTGCTTGCTATCCAGTGAATGAAATATCCAGTCCATTTCTTCAGTTACGAGAACCACAACGGAAGACTGTTTTGGAAGGTCAGGCAAAGGTTATCCTGGAGGTCATATGGAGGGGAGGGGTGTTTTGGATCTTGATATTCCGTGACCTTTGCCATAAACAGCTATTCAAAGGGAGGAAACATGGCCCCCCCCCAAAAAAAAAAAGTTAACAGCAAACATCGTTTTTTTTTTGTTTGTTTTTTGCTTTCCTCTTGAAAGAAATGCCTCACGGAAGAAAAACGAGTGAGTTTGGAAACTGGGCATCAAACATTTCATGGCTTCTTTTTTTTTTTTTACATGGCTGAACAATACACACATTATCCTTCCATTGTGGGTTGAAGCAAAGGTCATTCTGAAGGTCACAGAGGCGGTACTTTAATATGCCACGACCTTCGACCTTATTCCCCCAGCATTTGGGTGGTCTTTACGGGAAGGGAATGTGGAGAGGCTCTCTCTCTCTCTCTCTCTCTCTCTCTCTCTCTCTCTCTCTCTCTCTCTCTCTCTCTCTCTCTCTCTCCCCTC
>JAYMFT010071307.1:0-14573 GCA_038088735.1 Panulirus argus
ATGCTATATATATATATATATATATATATATATATATATATATATATATATATATAATAACAATCGTTCTAACCCTTTTAGTCCTATGGAATGAAAAATAAATGTATATATGTATGTGTTCTCAACAATTTCGATGATTCACATGTGTGACCAAATGAAACACCAATGACGGTTTCATAAACTGCCTAAAAGAAACGCAAGTTCCGTATATCAAAATTTCCTTTTTCCTGCAGAAGCACATTAATCTCTTTAATCGGTCAAAACTCCCTTGATTAACGACTTCTTTTTCAGCTATTTTATGTTATCAGGATCATAAACTGTCATCAATTGATCGCCGGTCTAATAATACACTTATTTCTGAACAACAGCTGTATTCAAATCTATGAGAAATTTTGACTATCATTAGCGGTGTGATTTATCATCCAAATAATTCAGAAAAAGCGATTAATTCCCTACCGATATACAATGTGTTCTTTACATACCACTCTTGTTTTACGTTCTCCATCATCTGGTATCTTGCCGAGTGGATCATTCGTCCCCTCCAACCCAGCCGGCCCTTGACCAAATCCTGGCAACTCGCCGGCAGTAAACCACCCCCCCCCCCACCCCAACCCCGACCCCAAACAAGCTGTTCATTTTAATCGGTCGTTTCCCTTTGGAGTCTTCCAGGCTCACACACACACACACACACAACACCCAAGTCTTGGGGCTCTCGAGGAGAGAGAGAGAGAGAGAGAGAGAGAGAGAGAGAGAGAGAGACCCGCACCCAGAACTAGCTGCGGAGAGACGGTGCATGACGCATCGAGCATGATCCATATTAATCTCGTGATCAATTATGGTTGGAGCAAAAGCAATATGACTGGGGCCTGCATTGCCGGTGCGCGGCGCTATCGCCCAGCATCTCGCAGGCACGGACGGCGCTCTCCCGAAACGCAAGAGGGATCTGATGATTTTACGGAATATGACGGTATAATGCCACGTATTACTCCGGTGCCCCGAAGAAAACGCTGAAAACTGGGCAAATATTAAGACGGATTTGCTGAATTCATAGGTTAATCGGAAATGGTTCGTCCGATTTGTTTTTCGGGCAGAATAAACAACAGGTCTTCGCAAACCGTGCTGGTAAATAAAGCAGGAGCTCGGAAAAGCAGTGAAACTAGGGGGAAATCAGCGCGATGAATTGGAGGGAGTGAAACAGAACGGACAAAATCGATCCCAAAGAGAAACTGGAAATGATCGTTTTACACAAATGTTCGAGTATTCTTTGCATGTGACGTCTCGACCACCTTTTTTTTTTTTTTTTCGTTCTTCGAAAAGGCGTCGCCATCATCGACCGACCCTTTTTAATTTTCTTTTTTTTCCCCCCCCTGGGAATTTGGCGTCATCATGACTCGATTGCCAATTATCTCAGCCCCTGGCACCTACTTCCCAGTCGGACCCCCGTCAACGCGGCGGTCCAACAGGCCTCCCGCCCACCCTAACCTCCCCGTTTCGAATTATCCGCACCGCCCTACCACCGCCGCGGTACAAGCTCCCCCGCTCAAAGAGCGTTCTTCGAAGTCCCGAGGTTCGGACTGTGGGAGGTGTTTGGATCATCGGGGTTGGTCTGCAGGTGGCCATTACCATCCCCACGACCTGTCAAAGAGACCACATGAAAAAGACAAGTAATTATATCTCAAGACGCAGGTAAGTGCCGTGCGAGCAACATGCAGCGGTGGGATGCGTGTGTGTCCCTGGATCGGCCGCCCTATGATAATTGTACAGGACTGCATTAGCATCAGTTAGTACTTAGGGCCAAATATGCGATGCTTGGCCCCCGAGACCCGACGCGGCTGTAATTATTGAAGAATTTTTCATTACCGACCGTCACGCGGGTGGATTTTGGGTGAGGGGTTTGAGAGGAGATGGGGGAGGGGGAGGGATAGAGGAATAGGGAGGCTCTCCACACTCATCCCCTCCTCCTCCTCCTACTACTACTACCCCCCCCCTGGCCCACTGCCCCTCTATTTCCCCCCCCTCAGCCTCCATCCCCTTTCGGAGACGCAGACGAGATGAGGAATTGATTGCTTGGGGATGCTGAATATTACATCAATTCACTTTTTTTTTCTTTTTTTGGGGGGAAAATCTGCTGCGAGAAACCTATCTCTAATCCATCACACATCCATTCCGTGAACACCTCTCTCTCTCCCTCTCTCTTTCTCCCTCTCTGTGTCTCTGTCCGTCTCTCTGTCTCTCTCTCTCTTTTTATGCAAAAATTTCCAGCTCTGATCAATAATTCCCACAAGGATCATTATATATTCGTCGGAGCCAAGTGTCACTCACACCGCAGGTTAATTGACGGGGAGGTGGTCTGGCCAGTGGAACGGCTAGTTACGACCGCACGTAATCCGAGGCAGAAACGGACTACGAGATAAGAGCCGGTGATACGCCTAATGACAGTCATCGGGCCGGACTAGCGTGCATTATTACAACCTTACACACCCGGAGAAGAAATCGTTTACCTCAACGCAGATAATAGCAGGAGAGGGGGAGGGAGAGGGAGGGAGGGAGGGAGGACTGCTGCCGCTGTTCCTCCCGCTGTTGCTTGTGGTGGTGGTGCCGCTGATCCTCCTGCTGCTGTAAAGTACTGCTTACTCTCCCATCACCTACAGGAGGCTGAGGGCGCGCCCCTCTTCGGCGAGCTTTCATCGGCTCCGCGCGCAGTCTCGTCGACCAGTAGCCAGGCACGGAGCGGGGAGCCATCCCTCGTCTCTCTCTCTCTCTCTCTCTCGTGTTGGTAATTACAATCCCCGCGTAACACGGTCCCAGAAAAAAAAAAAGAGAGAAAGAAAGAAAAAAAAAAAAGAGGGAGAGATGAATAACAGCTTTACTCGAATCGAAAAGAAGTCTGGGTCCGATGTATCCATTATGACCGAGGTTATCTGATGTACACAGACGCAGCTATCATACGTGCGTCATCTGGTCATAACACCACGCACGGCCGGTAATGGCATGTGTTTATGAATACCTTCATGAAACTCATCCTGGGATCCTCTGAGATGTGCTCGCATCTACGGACGTTTAAGGACAAGGTGATTGGCTATACGTAGCGTCCACCGGCCACATTATGTACATATGCAGAGACACGAAATGCGATTGAGGTTTGTTACGGCGAAGTCTGAATGTACCCCACGAGTGTTGCGGACTGACTGATGGCCACATCCGCATGCATATTAAAAACTGGACACTGGGCTCATCACGAATCCGGCCGGTGTTCGTGCACACGCACGTCCGCAGCGCATACTTGTGTGTGTGTGTGTGTGTGTGTGTGTGTGTTGGGGGTATGCAAAAACCTTAACATCTAATTCCCCAACATCGTGCAAATGAGATCGGCCAGAGGGATGATGCTGGTGAAGATATCTGTGTGACTCGAAGAAGATAACTGCGTCACTTGGAGGAGATATCTGCTTCACTTGGGGAAGATAAATGCGTCACCTGGAGGAGATATCTGCTTTACTTGGGGAAGATAACTGCGTCACTTTGGGACGATATATGCGTCACTTTAGGACGGTATCTGCGTCACTTGGGGAAAGGCATCTGCATCAATTGGGGAAGATATGTGCATCTCTGGGGGAAAGATATCTGCGTCACTTTAGGACGATATCTGCGTCAATTGGGGAAGATGGCATCACTTGGGGAAGATATCTGAATCACTTAATGAATACATTCGCGTCACTCAAGGCGTCAAGCAATATAATCAACCCCTTCCGGTGAACACACGTCCGAAATAAACCAACATCTTTGAAGTGTATTACGTGAGAGCGATGAGGCAAGATAGTGATATGTGCTTCGAGAGCAGGAAGGCGGGTTCCTCGTTTGTTTCCCAATTACGACATAAACCACAGTCACATCCGTCAACTTAAACGTAAAGTTTGCGGAGGCGCGTGTATACTGGTGCTTATATGTGTGTATGTGGGAAAGGGACAGAGTGCATACGCGTATGCAAGCACGGCACTGCATGCGGTATGCACCAAAGATACAATGAGATAAGGACGGAACGGGAGGAAGCAGAGATTTTATGGGCGCACGCAAATCATTATTCTGCTTCCCAAAAGCACTCGCGCCAGTAGAACACACACACACACACACACACACACACACACACACACACACACCACGAATACACCTTCCGCTGCCGGTGTCTATGGACTGAGAGCAATGATGCGAGATGGAACACCCCCTTCCAGTGATCACCGTGCTGATAATGAATAACTAATGAGGTTTAAGTAGACGTCAAGATAAGGAATGATTGGGGGGAGAGAAATATGAGAAGACTGGAAATTATTCTCCGTGACACAGCAACAAGTCAACGGGTCATGCTGTGTTTTAAGACAAACAAGTGCTGGTGGCGGTGGTGGTGGTGGTGGTGCTGCTGCTGAAGCGGGTTTGGTGGGAGGAAGCAGACCCGATGAAGGAGAGGACGGGGTTATACCTTCTCTTCTCCTCCGCATACAAGGCTACCCTCCACCATAACCTGACTTTCCCCTTACCGTGCCTTACCCCCCTCTTCCCATATCCTGCTTTCCTTTCACTGTTTCCTAAATCATTCTACCAAACACACACTTTCTCTACCACAGTTCTACCATCATCTAACAACCCTTAGCCCCCCCCTCTAACAATGACCTATCAACATCCCACAAACCCCATTGTACAACCTCTTAACCCCCTTGTAAAACCCCTTACCCCTTTGTACAACCCCCACATACCTTGTACAACTCCTTCCCCCCCTTGTATAGCCTCCTGCCCCACTCCTTTTACCGAAACTTACCCACACCTACCAATCTGCACTTCGTACGCCAACACTGTTCCCCTACACCGCCCAAGAGATTCCCCCCCCCCTCCCCTCCCGCCAAGAAGATACGCCCGTCCGTAAGGATTCTTTGCATAAAACACTTCGCCCGAATATCACAGACGATAATTACCCGAGCCTGGATGCTTGGAACACCTTGAGACGCTCTTCCAGGAATGTTCCGCATATTGGTTTTAAACTCCAAGTGTGTGGTATGGTGAGGTGCGGGGTGGGGGGGGGGGTGAAGTGGTAAAATCGCGTGTAGGGAGGGATGTGTGGAATGGTGGGAATGGAGTGTGTGGTATGGTAGGAATGGCGCTGTGGTATGGTGGGATAAGGGGTATGGTATGGTGGAGGACGATGCTGTGTAGTGGTTCACATGTATGGTACAGAGGGGGAGCGTGTGGTGTGGTGAGAAACAATTAGGGTGTGGTAAAACTGGTGTGTGGTATGGTAGAGAGGGATGTCCTATGGTTAAGATGTGGTATGACCGGAAGATTGTGTGGTAGGGTAAAGAGGAGGGTGTGAGGGAATGGTGGCATGAGTAAATGTTGGGAAAAGGAGTTTACAAAGGACAGGGGATGGCGTGTGACGTGGTGGAAAAGGCTTGGGGTGGTCGATCGGTGGTGGAAGCGGAAGTGCAGCAATGTGAGAAAGGCATGTGGCACGGTGGTAGAGGCTGTGTGGTACGGTGGTTATGATTAAACAATACTGTGGTGGGAGTTATACGGTTCAGCGGGGGATGGGGGATCATGTGGTATGGTGGGGAAAACGTGTGATACAAATGAGGCTGTGTGGTACGATGAGGGAGCATGTGTGGTAAGGAGATGGAACTGCGGTGTGGTAGGGAGGATCCTTGAGCTGGGGGAAGGTGTGTGGTAGATCGAGGGAGGTTATGATATGGTGGGGGAGGATATGCGTCAGGGTGGGGAATGTGTGTGGTTAGGCACACTGTGTGGTAAGGAGGAAGATGGGGTCTGATATAGTGTGCATGGTGTGTGGTATGGTGGGGAAGGTGTGAGGTTTGGTAGGAAAGACGTGTGATATTGTGGGGTACGATGTGTAGTGGGGTTGGGATGAAGGGGGTTTGTGTGGTGAGGCGGTGGAGGATGTGCGGTATTGAGGAACAGAGTGTGGTAACAGAGAAGGTTTGCGTTAAAGTGGGAAAGGATATGTGGTACGGCGGGGAGAATGTGTGGTATGGTGGGGAGGTTATGTGGGAGAGAGGAGGGGTGTGTCTTTATATACAGCAGTCACGAAGGCGTACGGTTAAGGAAATCTTTATCTAGTATGATATGGGAGAGTGTTTCAATACAGGAGGGTGGAAAGTATGGTTAGAAAAAGTATACGGTATGATGGAAAGGGTGGGTGCTGTGGTGGGGAGAGTATGTGGTATAGTGGGGGAGGGTATGTGGTCTGGTGGTGGCAGATGTGTGGTATGGTGAAGAGGTTTGTTAGGATGGTGGAGGAAGGAAAACGGGGTGAGGTGGGTGGGTACTGGCTAGAGGGGGGGAGGGTTGCATGAGGATGAAAGTGATGGGCATGGTATAAAGGTGCGGGGAGGGGGGGGGAAGGGGAGGTATGTGGTGTGTGGTATAATGATGACAGTGGGTCGTAAGTGGTATGGTGGTGGTAGCAGGTTGTGTGTGTGTGTGTGTGTGATGTGTGGTATGCTGGTGGCAGCAGTGGGTATGATGGGCAGCGGATGTTCTAAGGTGTAACGCGGGTTGTCATGCCAGGAACAGAGTCGTGGGGAGGGAGTCAAATTATGGCAAGACGAAGACCTGGCGTTTCATACAGCAATCTCTGTAACGATGATAGTCTTTGGCTCTGGAGCCGTGTGTGGTAAGGGTGTAGGTGATGAAGGTGTGTGTGGTGAGGGCGTGTATGGTAAGGGTATAAGTAAGAAGTGAGGGCGTGGTGAGGGTGTGTGTGGCGAGGGTGCGTATAGGGTGAGCGGGTGTGTGATGAGGGCATGTTGGTTGAGAGGATGTGGGGTGAGGGGGTGTGTGGTGAGGGTGTAGGTGATGAGAGTGTATGTGGTGAGGGTGTAGGTGATGAGAGTGTATGTGTGTAGGTGATGAGAGTGTATGTGGTAAGGGTGTAGGTGAAGAGAGTGTATGTGGTGAGGGTGTAGGTGATGAGAGTGTATGTGGTGAGGGTGTGTAGTTTGACGGCGTGCATGATGACGGCGTGAGATGTGAGGGCCTGAAATAAAAGGCTTTTATGGTGAGGGGCAAGGGTGTGTATGGTGAGGCTTGTGAGGTGACAGGTGTGTGTGTGTGTGTGTGTGTGTGTGTGTGTGTGTGTGATGATAACGAGTATGGTGAGGACGTTTGTCTTCCCCTCAAAGAGAAGACAAAGCATGGGTTTTATGAGCCACAAACACAGGGTTCTGCCACTGGAAAAGGAGATCTAATTTTGACAGTGTCCGTCGAAGCCGTGTGTTCGGGTTTCGAGGGTAGATGTGGATGGGTCATGGGCACGTGTGACAAGAACACACACAGGTCTCTTGCCTCGAACAAGACGTGGATGTGCGGACTGATGGCATGAGACTGTGCTTCGATTACATGACATATCGTGAGCGTAGAGTCTGTGTGCGTGTGTGTCTGTGTGTGTTATGAAAGCATGAATCTGCGCCTTTAAAACAAGCAACGTACTGCCGATGGTTATAGCTGGGACGTGTTGTAGAGGGCACGGGGTTCTATGTGGTATGGGGACGTGGTAGGGATGTGGGGGATGCTTTACCTGACGCAGACGACACCGTAGTCGACGTGTGGCTGGTATCACCCCATGATCTCATCCTGGCCGCCAGGCACACACACACACACACACGCTAACACAGAAAAGGAGAGGACGACGTCGTATCTAAACCCATGTCTAAGGACGTGCAGAGACAATAATAATATCCCTATGGATCATAAGTACTCATGCATTAACCCATCTGAGCACGACGGTAGGAGTCGTGCAGTCGCCCTCAAGGGGTTAAGACACGTAACCTCGTCCTCATAAGCGCGTAAACCTTTCCTAAAAATCACTCACCAACCTGTGTGGACTTTCAAGACATGACCACTGATCAGTCGAGCAAATCTGTCCGTGTGTACTGTAGACGGACCTACACGTAGGCAAAACCCTACTTCCTACGAATTCACTCAAACGTACAGACAAACATGCTGGAAGAGAAAGACAGGCAGACACAGACTGGATGACGCACAGATGAACTGGAAGACTGACTGACTGACTGACTCACACACACACACACACACATACGCGAACACCGGTCACAAACACACTGGCACCCCGCAATGCGAACAGAGGGTAATAACAACAACTAAAAGTGTCAAGGATTCACACAACGAGGACATCGAGCGTCATAAACACATAACATGTCCCAATCCATCGTACCTACACACACACACACACACAACACAGACAAACACACACTCGGTTCAGACCAATCAACGATCCGCGTTGCATATTTCAAGCAATCGTAGATCCGCATTATGTATTCCAACCAATCACAGATCCACATTAAATATTCCAACCAGTCACAGATTCACACTGATCTATCTCCTAACCAACTGCAACCACACGCACAACGCTATGCAATGGCGGAGGTTGATCAAAGGGGGGAAAAAAGTAAAGCGGAAAAAAAAAGATAAATCGCAGGCAATGAACCAATCAGAATGGCGAGACTGGGCTCTGAGACTTGCTCACATTACCACCCCTCCCCCCCACTCTCTCTCTCTCTCTCTCTCTCTCTCTCTCTCTCTCTCCCTCTCTTGCCCCTCCAGGCTGCTCAACACCTGTTTTTATCTGCGGTTGAACGCTGGGAGGGAGGGGGGGGTGGCAGGCAGAAGGATGAAGAGAAACGAAGAGGAGCGAGAGAGAGAGAGAGAGAGAGAGAGAGAGAGAGAGATGGGGTGGTAGAAGATTCTACTAAAACCCATAAGGTATGGGTGTGGGTAATCATAAGCGCCGGTGTGGATGGAAGCGGATGTGGGCGAGTATAATGAAGATGAGGATGGGAGCCGAGACGATACGTAGGTATGGGCCGAGTGTCTGTGACTGTAGGTTGGCACAGCCGTGTGGAAAGTAGGTGTGTGGTATAAAGTGGCGTGGATGGTTTGTGAGCGTTACGGGTAGGTGGCAGTGACTTCGATGGTGGTGATGAGTGTCTGGGTGGTGGGAGTTGTGATATAATGGCGGTGTTATGGATGGCGGTGATGTGCACGATGGGGTGATGTGGATGGTGGTGGTGAAGTGGAAGGTCTGTATGTGGTATGGATGGTGGTGGTGAAGTGGAAGGTCTGTATGTGGTAAGGATGGCGGTGGTGATGTGGATGGGGTGGTGACGTGGATGGAGGTGGTGGTGGTGGTGGTGGTGGCGATGTTGATGGTGGTGGTGGGAATGTGGATAGTGGTTGTGATGTGGATGGTCTGTGAATGATGTGAATGGTGGGAACGATGTGGATGGTCTGTATGTGGTATGGATGGCGGTGATGATGTGGATGGTCTGTACATGGTGTGGAGTGTGGCGGTGATGTGGCTGACGACTATGTGACTAGTGCTGATGTGGATGGCGGTGGTGATGTGGAACCTGGCGGACTAGCTCAAGCGAACTTGCTTGCAACACTCCTAACAAACACGGTGTTTGCCATCTCACGTAATCGAACATTAATTTGCAATCATAAACACATTAAAAAAAAAAAAAGAAGCCCTAGGAATCATTCCATCAACGATGTTAATATTTAACACCGCACAAGTTAATTCTAACCACCCGGGTAGGTTTCCGATGACCACCTGCGGTTAATATGTTAAACATGGGGCTGGGTCTTCCGTTCCTCCGATGTCTGTTATTAAAATCACCGGAGAATTTCCTCACTGCTCATACATTACCCAAGAATTCGGTAATTTTTACCCCGAATCGACCAATAGGAAGTAATTACATGTGGCCGCGAGGAACCTGGAGGCTGATTGGTCCATCCCGGGCCGCATGGAGGGCTAGGCTATGTCGCCACAAGTATTCATCAACTTGTGTATAAATTTATATATTTCTATTCGCTCAGTCTATCTGTCTATTCGTCTGTCTCCTCTCTCGACAGTCAGGCGATCTCTGTACTGTCCTTCACATCTAATCTGGTGTCCACTAACCTATCCTCCACCAGCTTGCCTAGTACTTAACCATCCTTTCGTTTGACCATTCACCTACCTATAAATCTATAAATCAATACCAGTTTCTCTCTCTCTCTCTCTCTCTCTCTCTCTCTCTCATTCTTGTTGTTTTCATTAGCGTTCGTGTGCATGCAATGCACAAGCGTGCATAAACGAGACAGGGAGAATATTACGTATATTACGGACATCCATGATTGTGCGCGCGCGCACACACACACACACACACACACACACACACACACACACACACCAGCCTAGTTCAGGTGCCCATTTATCGACCTGCCCCCAGGGGAGGATGAACAGGTGGGTTTGGTGTGGGACGACTGCCGCTCCCAAAACTCGAACCAAGGCGGGCCCGTGCGCGAGTCATGGTTAGCGACATATGTTTGTGTGTGTGTGTGTGTGTAATAAGACGAACAGCTAGATAGTTTGAGGGACGGGTGCCCGATTCAGGACTCGAACACGAATCCGTGCGATTCGTAGATATCTATGTGCGTCCACCACTATGTTGCAGAGAATCATTAGTAACCATTTGACCCAAGAACCAGTGACAGTGTTTCTTCTAAGTTTTGCTGGACAGAAATCATTCAATTTTTTCCAGTGGATCAGTGCAATATATTCCGAAAGAAACACCTCAACACTCACGCCATCTAGTGGGGGCACAGGTGCCAAGGCTGAGAGGGAATCCATAAACATTTAATGATACAAATCGTTGCCTATTACACACTCTGATCAGATTACCTTAGTTTTTTTTTTCTATTACTTCCAGACATCCAATTTCTTTTCTTTTTTTTTCCCCCATCTACGTAATCCTATAAGCTCGGAGAATTTTGAAATTAGACGTCACAGTCGAGAGTCGTCTTTTTAATTACATCAGTCCCGTAACCAGTAATTCCAAAGATTGTTGACGTGGTTATATTTTCAGTAATTAATCCTCAACCGACTGAACAGGAGAAGGATTTCTCTGATAAGTAACGAGCGAAATGCATACGGATGTCGTTGTGCGATACCTGCACTGTCAAGTGGACATTTGCAATGGCGTGGAGGAGAAAGGTATCTTTGTTAAGACAAGGTAGGGAATGGAATCTCTTTTATATATACAAGGAGGACAGTAGGCTTTGCGATAAGACAAGGATTTTTGCAAGTGATCGTATTGTATATTTTACTGTGTACTGGTATGGTTTGTCAGCTAAAAAAATAAAAGGAAGACATCATCTGGTTTGATGTATTCTGTTGGTACGTTTCTTCCCAGCTGTCCGTCATAAATGTTTTCTTGTCCACTTGCTTCTCCCGTTTTAATGAGGTGACGTCTGTACCAAACGAGCAACGGGTCCATTTACACACATCCATTCTTTAACTGTCTTGTATAATGATCTGAAACCAGAGCCCACTGTCCACATTCATAAACCAAAGACAATTCCATGACTTACCTTGACTACTTCATATGCCCTGATTTAACCTATTGACAGCACGTCGCCCCCATATACCACATGGATCCAATTGATTTTATCCCATGCACGCCATTCATCCTCTTCAATATTCAGGCCCCGATACCCCAAAGCCCCTTTTACTCTATCCTACCATCGCCTTATTGGTCTCCCCCGTTACCCTGCTCCCTGTGTCTGACACATAGATTCTCTTAGTCTTATTTCATTCATCCTTTCCACATGTCCGAACCACTTTAGCACAGCCTTTCAACCCTGTCCATCAGACTGCTTTCACTACCATACCTTTCTCTTGTAGTATCATCCCTCACGCGGTCAACCAGCCTCACGCTACGTATCGCTCTCAAGCATTCCATTTCCATCATGTCCACCCTCTTCCTTTCTTCTGACTATAGTGTTCAAGACTCGCATACATACAACACTGTCGGGAGTGCTGTACCTTCGGATATACCTGTATTTGCCTCAGGAGACGCTATCCCGTCCTTCCTCAGGCTTCTTGATGTACCCCGGGCTTTCGCTACCTCCCTTCTCTTCGACTCACTTCAGCCCGCATGATGTCAACCACTGCCACGTCTACTCCCAGGAATCTAAAGCACTCCACTTTCTCCAGGTCCTCCCCTTTCAAACTTACACTGAAACCATTCTTCCTCGTCTCTCTGCTGCGTCTCATTACATACCTTTTGTACACATTTACTCAACGTTCACCTTTCACACAATTTCCCATATTCTGCCTCCAGCTTCGAGAGTTTCGCTCAGGAGCCTACCACCAAAACCGTATCATCTACAATTATTTAACTGATTCACCTCGTGTGACCCCTCAACTCCCTCGACAGCATACCATAGACCCACCCTTCGCTCTGAGACCCTTACATTCACGGCCCTCTCCACCCAGACCATAAACAAGTACGTTGACATCACACGTTTTTAACGTAGACCCACCTTCTCCGGGAACCACTTACCATCCTCCTTTCCCTTTCGCTTATATACTTTCCTCGTCCGTTTAAACCTCCTCACTGCGATTAGTAACTCTCCATTTATCCCTGAGATTTGTAGCACCTTCCATAAGGTTTTTTTGTCAGCCTAAAGTGCCAGATATTATTCACTTTCTTTCTCCAAGTTTGTTTTACATATTTTCTTCAAAGCAAACACCTGGTCCACATCGTTTCTAAATAACCTGAAGCCATGTTGCTCCTCCCCAGTTAGGTGCTCTATGCAGTTCACCACCCTTTCAGTCACTACTCTACCATACACCCATGTAAGAGTAGTTGATGTGGCAATTGAGAGCATAATTGTAGGGCATGGGATCCCCGATGTAAATGAATATTAGGAGGAGCTATTCGTGTGCTGAGAAAGGATTAAATGATTGGGAATACTTGGTTTCGAAAGAAAAAGAAAGATGCATACACAAGCACCATAGGTGCATATATAAGTAGATGGGCTTGGGGTCAACAACCATTATTTGCTCACTGATAGGCGTGCAGAGGAGAGGTTATTGGATCTGAAGATCCTGAGAGGAGCGGCTGATGAGATAATTGGTACATTTCTTAGTGGAGACGAGTGTTAAACTTTACAGTGGTTTTAAGAAAAGAAGAAGTGACATGTGTGTGAAAGCAAATGGTTAAAAAAAAAAGAGGTCAATGTACAGAGCTACCAAAAGTGATTGAGTGAAATGTTGCTTAGGATAGAGAGCAATTGAACCAGTGGTAGTGGGAGAGGACTTCAAGGTGTTTAGGGAGGGAGCGCTTGCATGTGCAGGTGAAGTGCGTGTTATGCAGAAGGTGGGACTGGGACTTGTGAGAAATGGTAGAGAGTGTGGGCATGAGGAAGTTCTACTGCTGGTGAAGGAGAATGGACAATTATCTGTCAGGAGGAAGGCCATGAACACACTTCGACTTGAACTCACTGTCCTTCGTGGGAATTGATGAAGCAGGTATTATATATCATTTTCCTGGCCATCTCCAGTCTGTATGCCAGAGCTGAGTGTTACTTGACGTGTTCTGCTGATGGCATTAGCTGTGTTGCGTGTTTTGTTTTGTCTTATTGGGAGAGTGGGAGCCATGTGGTGTGGCGTGGCGTGTTTGGTACGGTTTTATTGCCGACTTTTACTACCTCGTCCGTAATGAGATCACCAAATGTGATTGGACTGGAGCAGTCTTTGTTTTTGTCCCTCTCCTCTGTATTATTTCTAAGTGGCTCTCTCTGTCTCTCTGCTTGTTTCGCGGTATTCACTCACTCTTCTCTCTCTCTCTCTCTCTCTCAGTATATCACAGACTTCTCACCACAGGAACCGAAGTTATACCCCTGCGTCTATAGTGCATCGGCCGTACTCCCTATACGACGAGACCTTCTACGAAATGATGTGGATGACGAACGCCACGCGACAGCCGACACAGAAAGCAACACTGGTCTCTACAAACCACTAATGGAGAGACCAATGATAACATTTATTTACGGGCCGTCTGGGGACCACGTCTGGTCGTACCTAATCCATCAAGGTAAACCATTAATGGTAAATGGAGAATTGGCATCAGGCGCCCCCCTGAGCATTTCAGACCGCCATTAGATCTCTCTCTCTCTCTCTCTCTCTCTCTCTCTCTCTCTCTCTCTCTCTCTCTCTATCTCCAGAGTTATGCCTCCAACCCCTCCCCCTCTCTCATACCCAGTTGCACCCCCGAATATCGGGACGAGAAGGGCATGTTTCCTGCTGTGCCGTGGATGTCAGTGATAGAAAAAGTAAAAGAGAAAAATTAATAGAGTCAGCGAAATCCGGTCCATTTTACTCACACTTTTAACGTCCAGACGAAAGGGTTTTAGGGCGGGTTCAGAACAGCTTATACCGGGGTTCAACTATTCTTTTTTTTTTTTAATCTCGTTTTTTATCCTATTCACTTTAAGCCTCAGCTGAAATGATGATGATGATGACCTCTTCACCCTTGGTGCTGTTTTACATAACATGACCTGATCGGGAGAAAGGTCGTAACGAAAGGTTGGATGATCAATGGCTAACCATACATATAGATAGATAGATAGATGGATGGATGGATGGATGGATGGATATGATTACCACACTAGTCTGTGATGAAAGTTATGAAGGTGAATTTGCACTTCAGTAGGAGTTCACAGAA
>JAYMFT010071318.1:0-14572 GCA_038088735.1 Panulirus argus
ATATATATATATATATATATATATATATATATATATATATATATATATATATATCCGTGAACAATACCCAAGGACCCTCCCTCGTGCAGCACACGTCCATCCCGCCTCCACGACATAAATCGTCGCCCCCTCCAACATACTTTCTGTTTGTTTATTTTTCAGCAGCAGGAAGACAAATACTGGAACAACAACAGCAGCAACAACAACATATCCAAAGTGGCACAAACACCACCCGCTGTACAGAAGTGGAGACTGCTATAAGCAGGCAGGTCTGCTATAAACGAGCGAAGTCTGCTATAAACAGGGGTCTCGCCCGGACTTATGAGCGAAGACGTTGGCATGTGTAGTGTACTGGTGAGTACTGGGGACAAGATCCCCGAGGAACAAGTAGTGCTTGTGGGGTCAACAATGAGCCATAATGGTGTGAAGTCCATCAGAGCACAGAGTGTGGCGGCGGAACTTGGAAATAAAGTAGATATAAAACAAAGGCTAGGAGGAAGGAGGGAGTCCAGATGGGTATGGTCAACTGCATCCTCGATAGTAAGGCTACACAGTAACTCTGGACGTAGTCTGTGAACCTGAGGAGGATCGGGATGCACCTCCTACAGTGTAGGTACAGCATTCAAGGGTATTTGGTGGCATCAGATGCTACTACTCAGGGAGTGGTACTAGTGGGTGGCAGACAACCACCGAAATGGGAGGTACTACCGCCTGGGTTGCGGGAGGGACAGTGGCGGGGGCGGCGCTGTGACCCAGCACAGCGGCCTTTGTTGCGTACTCTCTCTCTATGACAAAGTGGCTGTCTCTCTTTTGGTTTTTCTTCTCTACACATTGGATGCTGGCATCAAACCCATAATCTCTTACTCTCTCCATCTCATACACAACAACTGACAATACACCATAACTCACGTATCTCTTTATTCACTAATTATGTTATAACCTTTCGTTCAGTTAAAATTTACACAATTCTCCGACGCCGAATCGGGAGCAGCACCACCGGTCGGGGAGGGCTGGACGGTTCAAAGGACGCCATCACACTACTGAGAAACATCCCACTTCCTTAGACAGTTAATTCCTGGACCTGGATCTTTATCTATTCATTTCTACGACAGTCGCGGTTATAAATCTAATCTCCCCACTATAGATCCCCATCTGTTTACTTCTTCCTCTGATCATCATCTCTTTGACACCCTAGTATCCACGGCTGCTTCCCCGCAACACTATCAGATCTCCAGCTATAATCTCTACCATTGATACCACTATAAAGGTGAAATTCGTGCTTTCTCTGGTACAAAAAAAAAAAAAAAATGAAAAAAAGAAAAGAAAAAGAAACATTACTCGCCTCGTTAATCTTGAGGATCAGTTCAGTTCAATTCAGTTTCAAAATTTTATTCCTTGGTAGAGGAATCGGGATCCTTTATGAAGGCACTTCAAGGTCTGGGTAGAATCTACCTAGGACGATCCCGGTGGAGCCAAGGCCCTTCCCATTTTCCCTCCCTAAAGATCTGAAATAAATAAACCATTATGACCACTCTTGATCTTCCATTATTCAAACATTACTTCTGCCTTCTTAGGGTTACCTGAGCACTATAACATCTTTATCATTTCTAACTGGGTACGTCCATCCGCTATTCAAACGCTAATTCTGGCACTTTGGGAGAGCCCAGACGTTACTGTGCGCCGCCTCTTTACTGACTTTCCCTGGGACGGGTACTGTTTTGCTGGCCAGGATGCCTCCAGCTGTGCTACCCGTATAGCGAACGTTTTCTTGGCTAGGTTAGTCTAAATCCCTTTTTCTATCAAACCGTTCTCTCTAGTCGCATCAGGGACAGAACATATAGTTTCATGAAACTCTTGCCTTACCCTGAAACCCACTCAGCTTTCACTTCTGCTTGTAACGACAGGAGAACTGTTTTTCATAAAGTTACGCACGTCATCATCATCATAACAGTGTGTGCCGATCTGTCTTCTAACCACAAAGTATTGTGGTCCTTAACGAAAAGTATCTCCAACAACTTTCATGATTCAAACTTTCCTTCTGTCTTCTAAACTGATCAGTCTATGGCCAACTCTCCGGCTGATAACACCATTCATTTTCGTGCCTTGTTTTCTTGTATTTCAGCTTTGGGTGATGCTACATCTAGTCCTCCTCCATCATCTCCTCCAGCTGAACCTCTACCATCTCCTCCAGCTGAACCTCCACAATCTCCTCTATTTCCTCCATGCAGGGTCTTCCGAGTGCTTTCCCAGCTCCAGGTGGATAAGGCTTATGGCCCAGATGGCATACCCCCTCGTGTCCTAAGGAAGTGTATATCTGAGCTAGTTCACAGATTCTTGCTCACTTATTTCCTGTCTGACTAAAAACCCCGACTTTTCTTTCTTCTTGGAGGCAAGCCTTGGTGCAGCCCATCCCTTTAATAGTCAGGTCAAGAATAGATGAGCTCTGATTAATTTCTTCATTCTTTTCATTCTTATTGAGATGGCCTTGATTAAAGCATGCTTTGCCTGGACCATGACGGTCACTATATAAAAACAATCGATCTGAGCAAGAATTTGGCTTTTTGTTAGAGACTGACCCCTAATATCTCTCCTTTGATTCTGTCCCTGATCCCCTACATCTCTCCCCTCCTGATCCCCGTCCCTTATCTCCTGATCTTTGTCCCTGATCTCTTATATCTCTCACAGTCCCCCCTTTTATTTTTACCCCTTTGAAACTCCCCCTCATCCGCATTGTGAGTCCCCCTTAGGTGTGCACTGATCCTCTCTATATCTACCATCACGTGACCCTGATGCCCTTCCTCTCGTTGTCCTGACCTGACCTTCCCTGGTACATTCCCTGTTCGCCTCTCGACTCTGTTCCTCTATGTCATCCCCTAACACCGACGTTCTCTCTGTCTCATTCAGATCCTGATCTTTTCACTGCGACAGACCTTATATCTGATCCTTTCTCTGTCTCCTCCCGACCTTGACAAGCACTGACTCCCCCACCTCCTCCATCCCATGCCCTTGATAATCTCTCTCTGTGCCTTGACCAGGCAGCAGGGGACATCTTGTAACCTCACCTGACCTCAGAAGAATGTGTCTGGCGGTCCATCCTACGCGTCTGCACCTGCAGGATTAATCCCCGACACCAACACTCCATGTCGGTGGTAACGGGTCAAACGCTGCCTCTATAATTGCAGATGACCTCAAAGCCTTTTAAATACCCGGTATCACCGCAGCAAAGCAGTCAGGCGAGAGCGCTGCAACCACTTGCTGGCCCTAATAATTCTCTCCTAACCACCGCATGACACTGATACTGTCATCCCCCGATCCTGATATTCGATGTGCCATCCGATCGTGATACTGATGCCTCCTAACCCTAATACCCCCTATTCATACCCTGATCCTCTCATCGTCTCTCCCATCTGCTGCTATTTCTTTTCTGTAAACCCCTGATCCCTTATACTGATCACTTACCTCACCTCCTACTCCCTGATTCCCTCACACCACACGAACGTCCCTTCACTATCATGCTTTGTTCCGACTCTCATTTAATAATAATTTTTCCACAAATAATCAGAGCCGGTATAACTTGGTCGTCACGCTCAGCTGCCCGTAATTTGATAATAAAACGGCCCAACAAATTAACCGGAAAACTATCCCAGAATCACCCAAATCGGCCGTAATAACAGGGAGTCGGCGCGGGGAGCCTGCTATAATATGCAGTCTTATATCTAGGGCCGGTGCCCTCTGCCAGAGCAGGAGGCGCAGGGAGGGCGCTCCCGCCTGATACATGGGGCAGTAACGCTGTTCCCTGACCTCCTTCCCCACTGTCTGTCTGGCTGGATCTGTTGCTGCTGTTGCTTCTGCTGTTGCTGTTTCAAGGGGGTGGAAAAATCAACTGCTCTTCTTACTTTGCCGTTATCGTAACAATATCTGTGTAACGGATGTTAGATATGCAAACATACAAGTCGTCAGCGAGTTGTCAAACATTTCTTGGTTGCCTGTGTTGTGGTCTGTGGCGACATAATTGTGTTGGGGACAGATATACATGCACTCCCCATTGCAGGGACCTGACCCCTCCTCGTAGCTGGAATACATAGCTCCCCCTAGCTGCTATACGTGTATGCATATGTTATGTAAGCATCCCAGCTCACAGGCACACTCACACGCACTCACTCACTCAGTCAAGTTTTACCCAGGCGAACAGATCGAGTGAGGGAGGCCATTCGGCAGGCGTGAGGCAGGGATGATGGCCGCCATAACGCGGAGGTCCGACTGTTATGCATGAAGGTCGTGGTGCAAACAGTGTGTTGACGACGTTGCCGCTGATGTCTTACTCTCACCCCGGCCATTACAACGGCCAAGTAGGGTATAAACACGCCAGGCCATCACTGTCCCGCTGAAAACAATGCCAGGAACTCGTACTGACGTCGAAAACAATGCCCGGGCCGTCGTAGTCACGGGGAAAACAATGAAAGCGGCTCCAGATGCCACAGGAAACATATACAAGGGGACAGGAGAGACGGAGGAAGCAATGCCAGAAATCCCCATCAGGACGAGAACAATGCTCAAGGGAGGGGGTTTACGCCCATGGGGAAAATAATATAAAATACCTCGCGTCGCAGGGAAGATAATAAAAGGAAATCACACTCCTAGAAACACAACGTACGTAGCTCACAGTCATGGCGAGAGCAATGAATGGGGTCCCTAGCCAAGATGGAGGCAATGTAATGGGTGGCACTCACGGCGGAGATAATAGTTAGTTGCAGGTAAGGTGTGAAGAGCGTCAGGGAAAGCACTGCTGCCATTTGAGTCCCCAGGGCAGAAGTAAGGCACGGGATCTCACACCGTGAGACCATCTTTGGAAAAAAAAAAAAAAAAAAGAAACAACATTCCGAAAAAGACAAAAAGTTTCATTCCTTAACAAAGGAAAAGAAAGAAGAAAATGAATCCGTAGTTGCCAGCTGCCACAGGGAGGAAAAGAATAAAAGGGAAGAAGAAACCCGAAGTCTGGCGGATGATGGCGGCCTATGACTGTCTGCTGATGATGGCAGGCACATCACAACGACCCGCTACCCCTCAGGCTACTACTTCACTGGTCGACCTGAGGTGAAACCTGGTCGGGAAACGATCATCACAAGCTGGTTCCCGTGGGCAACATCTGAGCCAAGCCGACGGGTTACAGCGTGGAAAACAGGGCGATGTGTGACCTGTGGTTGAGGGGAAGATGATGTGTGACATGGAGTAGTCTGCTGCCTCTTTGCCTCTTGTAAAGAAGGTCGGGGGGTAGGATCCGTACTCCCTTAGAAATCAGGAACCTGACCATTTGTGGGGAAGACCTCTATACCAGAGCAAGAAGTAAACCTACAGCTTCTTTTGCAGGTGGGAGACCTGTGACCTTCCTTGTGACAAGATGGGGAAAGGACTTATCTTTTTGGTGGGGAAGGAGGGGAAGGTGCATCGCCATCACGATCAAGGTCATCTGTGGGAGGATCTGGTATCTCTCAAGAGGAACTTGCCCCTTCAGGCAGGAGGCAAACCTGCCGCTTCAGGATGACGGGGAACTAACACTCTCCTGATGGGAAAGGCTACTTCATTTTTCCGGGACATAGTATGACCTATTATCAATGAAGCCTCTCTTCTCTTTTTGGAAGGGTGAGGCCTTGTATTTCACTCTAATGGCCAGATGTAAGGGAATAGTCCTCGCCTCTTACAAGCAAGAATGTTTGTGAGGGACAGTTCAAAAACCTCCTCAGATGATGAGAAATTAATTTCAACCCTGTGTGAGGAGTGGAAATGCTACTTATACTACGACATGGCAGCTAAGGATTTCTGCTGTGAGGATGGCTTTTGATCCGTCAAGTGAGGAGGAGGGGGACCAAAGGGGTTCCCCTGCAAGGGGGGTGGACAGGAGGAACCAGCCACTGTGGGTGGCGAGAAAGGTTCCTGGTAATGACGGTAGGTGAAGATTGCTCTGATAAACGATAATTAAAAGAGACGGAGCAGAGGACTGGAGAATAAATTCGCAAAAATGGGGAAGACGAGAGTTGGACGACATCTTAATGATCCTATTCTCCATCTTTCGCCAGAAAAGGATCCGATATCTCGTTGGAGAATCCCTGTCTAAACACAGCGGAGCTAATGCCCAGTAATGATGCTGTTTTAACACGAGGATTCAAGTGTTTATACTGAAGAAGATACATTACCAGGAATGCTTGTTTGCGCGTCTGATATCGAGCCCAGAGATAATTCTGTATGTGTGCGCTTGTGCTGACCCTGATAATCCCTTACACGGTTATATAACGTTAAAATATTCTCATACGTAATGAGCTTATCATATCTTCCTCTGCAAATTAAGTACTGAATCTGCAAGTTAGTAAATCAGTTCACTGAACACGTTACGTGGTGCAATATCTGAAAGCAGCGAAACAGAGAACATCAAGTAATACTGCTCTTTCCTCAGCAGCAGGAGCAGCAGCGGGAAAGCCGGACGAGTCATCGTGAGATACGAGTAACCAGGAAAAGCGACGAGGCTGAAAAGCAAATTCTCTTGAATATTGAGAAGACACACGAGACGAGGCTGGAACCGGAGTCTTCAATACTCGGGGCGAATTAAAGGGAATAATACGGGGAGTGGAGGCCAGGGCCCCGACCGACCCTTGGTCAAGGTCCCGAGCAACCCTTGGCCAGGCCCCCCGCCAACCCTTGGCCAGGGTCCCTGGAGAGGGACTCAGGAAGGAAGGATGGAGAGAGAAGAGGAGGAAGGAATGGGTCACAGGACGTAAAGGACGAGACGGACGGATGGAGGAATAATGACAGAGAACGGAACAGAACGTAGAGGGAGGGACAGAACCAGCGGAAGGGCAATTACTCAAAGGAAAGGGAGAAAAGAAGGAAAAGAATGAGAGCCAGGGGGAAAAGAGAAGAGGAAAGATAGGCAGCAGTTACAACATTTCTGTTTTCTTTAATATCTATTGCCAAGATACACACAGACAAAGCATTTCGGTGAGACTATGGGTGAAGTACACATATCCAGGGGTAGGTGGAAGCCAGCATAGAACGAACAGTGGGTACAGTACATGGATACAGGAGAGTGACAGGTTGGCCCCAAGTGGGGCCCAGGGACCCAAAGGCGTCTCTCAGTGAATGGGGGGAATCGGGAGTGAGTGTGGAGTGCAGCGAGATAATGGCCATAAATCTTCACAAATTCAAACCTCTAAATAAAAGGAATAAGACAAGAAACATCAACGCAGTTTACTGGAATTGAAAGAACACCTCCTAAAGTTTTGTATACACTCTGCGGGTGTCCTCTGATGCACGCAACACGTCATCCAGGTTCGAATTGAACCTCAAGTGTCGGGTCAAAGGTCACGCCATCATACTCGAGGGTCGTATCGTCGTGTTCAAGGAGGTAAGGATAAATACAAGACAAGGAGGCGGCGTCGGAGGAGGGGAGTTAGTAATGATTCCAAGAGAGGTCATATTGTCGGCCCCTCGGCAGGGTGACATGAAGCTGCATTATCGAGTCGATAAGGAAGAAATGTCTCTTGAACGCTGACATGCGTCAACAGAGGTCAAAGCAGCAGTAACCTGGAGTGACAAGAAGTTGTAGGCACCAGTACCAAAAATTAGCAGAGATCTAGAAAACTGTATACGTGTTTAAGAAGAAAAGAATTTAAAAAATAACATGGAATGATCGGGTATCAATAACACAGTCGGAGACGTCCCAGTCAGCAGTGCTAGCGGTTAGCTAAAGGTCACGGAGAATGATTAACACAGGTCGACAGAGGTCACACTAGCGGTATAAACAGTACCTGGACCAGACAGGATCATGTGGTGAGCTGGGTAACGCACCACAGGGGATGAAGACTCGACCATTAAGCCACAACAGAGGGAGTACGACCCTCCCCTCCCACTTAGTTGCTGCCTGTCACAGAGGTCGTCGACGACCCCCTAGCGACCAGGTTAGAAATATCTTTATCTTCCTACATCACTGAAACAGACACCAAAACCTTCTTAACTCCCCCATGACTACGATGTTACAGTCCTTGAGTATGAAGGCGCTACCTCCGACCGCATACTAGAGGATGCGGCGAGCGATGCGCACACATGACAACATGGCAGGCAGGAGAGACGCGGACAGCGGGAGACGCGAGGAATGTAAGCGCCGTTAAGCCCCGCGGGGGCGTCGTTCACGTCTCCGTCGTGGCTATGAACGACCAGATCACCCGCCGCTCAGCCCGAGCCACGCAGCCAGCCAAACCCCCACTGGCCTCCACCTCCCGTTATTTATGGCTCCTCTGGGCTTCCCTGCTGTACACCCTCCTCAACACACAATACACTCTAGGTATCAGAGGCAACGCAGTCTGTGCTTGACTGTGGCGTGGGACGACACCAGCCATACAGTCTGAATCTTTGTGGATATCGTCCTACGGGAAGGGATCTGCCGCCAAGCTGGTGGCCTGTGTTCATCCATATGATAGGAGGCATGTGTATACCCACTGACAGGTGGCATGTGTACACCCATCTGACAGGGGGCCTGAGTCGAACCATTTGACAGGTGGTCGAGAATTCGTAGCAGGTGGTGTGAGGTGTCGCAGGGGAGGGAATGGTAGGACGCTTAGCTTGCTAACTTAGCACATATGAAGTAGGCGAGACCAACACCTTCGGTGGCTCACAAGGCAAAGAACTGTGTCTCGCTGTCTGAGAACTTACGTTTGGTGTGAAGGCAAAAGAAAGGTTCAGGGATGGAAAAGTTAGCTGCAAGAACTGGCAAGAGGTCGTCTTGCTCTCACAAGCAAGTTCGCACTCACTGTATGTAATGCTCTCCCTGCTGACTTCCGTCCTCCTCAGGATAATTGTGTCCCCATATTCGTCTCCTTCTCCCAGACACATCCACATCTAGTCCTCCTCCTTCCTCACCCCAACCCACATAAACCACAAAGAATCCTTATCCATCTTTATCCACAATCACACGTACACCCATAACTATTAAGCCCCTGTCTTTCTGCCTCTCTCTCTCTCTCTCTCTCTCTCTCTCTCTCTCTCTCTCTCTCTCTCTCACATACCTCCCCCTACCATCCAAGCCCCCTACCCCTAAACAGAGCCCACTGGTCTGTTTGATCAACGCTGCACACTGGACATGCTGAATACAAATGCCCTCAATAAAAACGCGAAGCGGATGAAAAATGATTTTGTATTGGGAAGCCAATCATCTATACAAAATGCTTTAGACAACACACATTTGAATTCCTCATTCAATATCTGCATTTTGGGCAGCACCGGAGGGCCTTTCTGCAGAATAATGGCTCCACTGTTGTCCACTGTTGTTGATGACGGCCTCTCTCGGGCATTTTCTGGCGCCGCGTCAAAGGTACTCTGAATCAGAGGTTTAATACATTAACCATGGAACGTATGGTCTCTATATGGCCTCTGATGGCTTTTCTACCTGGCTGCTGATGAGCGTTGTGGCTACGGTAACGCCACCGCTGAAGGGCTGTAGTTGTGTTGTGCTGCCGCAGTTGAAATGCTGTATTGGTGTCGTGCTGCTGTTGCTGAAGAGCTGCACTTTGGTTGCAATGCTGCCAATAAATTGCTGTTTTAAGGGTTTACTGTTATGAAGCTAGATGACTGTCGTAATGGTGGTGCACTGCTGTTACGAAGCTGCTGTTTAAGTGCTGTCATTCTGTCACTGTAGCGCTGGTCTGAGGCTGTGATGCTGTTGTTGGCGATGTTCCGAGGCTGTCAGAATGGTGTCCGACTGTGAGTAGTGGAGTAAAGTGGTTACAGTATGAATCAGGTACAAGTTTGTTGCTAACTTTCTGGAAAGCAAATACAGCCAGTCATGTTTATGTAACGCAATATACGATACGTTGACGCTTTTGGAAGGCAGACGCAAGCACGTTCATCACAAGACTGCCGGCCCATTCAGCAGGTAAATCTGGGTGCGCTTACTAGTTAAGCAGTGGGCGCGTTTAGCAGACAGAATCGGGGGCGTTCAAGATGGTAGATGTGGGAGCGCTCATTAAAAAGACCCCAATCGTGTGTTCACTCACGCGACGCAGGGGCGTTCACGGATCTACGCCAAACAGACAGACACAGCAGCATCTACTGTGTCACCAGAATCCAATGATACGTTCACTTAAACATAGATAAGTTAAAGAGAATAAATAAAAATACAGTTTGAGCTGGTCACGCTCCTGGCAACAAGTCTAACTTTTCCAAGAATTTTAATAACAGAAAAGAAAAGAAAAAAAAAAAAGCTAACGACGAGGAATAATTCTTCACAGATTCTCCAGCGGCGGCGGCGGCCGTGTCCCCGCCCGCACCAGCTCTCCCGTCCCGCAGGGCTGGATCCGCCAGCCAGGGGTTTAAACTCCTCCAGAATGTCGACGTTGTGGAATATTCAATATTGTCAGGGCTGCCAGAAGGCCAGTAACTATAAAATCGTTGCCTTTATGTTTAGAGAATAGGTCCAGGTCGGGGCCAGGGTTCGAACCCGTTATCCTCTCTTACTGAACGATATATCGTCTCAGCCGGGTTGGTCGTCCGGGCAGACGGTGATATACACGTCGTGTACACCCCGGCGAGACTCGTCGTTCCCCTGAGTGGACGACGACAGCTGGCGACGCGTCCTGGCTGTGTGGGGGGCGGGCGGCGGGGCGGCCAGCGACCTGTTATGGCAGGGTGCCACCATCGTGCCAACACTGCCACGCTGGTGGTAGGGGTGTCATCCCTGGTGGAGGGGGGGGGGGGAGGGAGGTAGGCGTCAGGCATACCAGGGTTCGAGGTACGGGGGACCGATCGCCCGTCGTGTCCAGCCAAGAGCAACAGAGAACGACCAGAATCACACTCCTTATAGAGAGAGGCCCAGTGTATCGTGATGCGACCCTTATGACCTACTTGTCCAGCCTGGTCAAGCTGGCTGTTGATGCCCGCGATGTTTCCTCATCATCCACGACAAAACCGATGCGGAAATTGCGAGGAAATGAAGAGGACGCAAGAAGGGATCAGCCAGGCCGCTGCTGGGCTGGAGGCGGCGCTGGTGATCACGGCTGTGGTGGCACTGTGGTAGTGAGCCAATCTGCCCTCCCGCCCACGGAGGGGAGGTTAATAGTCAGATAGGTCACGTGAGGTCAGGGGAATGTAATCTACTAATGGCATCCTCCACCCTGTGAAGAAGGCGCTATGACCCTTGAGTATAACCCTGTCACACTTGAGTATGATCACTTAGCCTCGAGTATGATCAATAAGCCTCTGACCTGAGCTTACAGGTCATCATACCTAAGGTCACACAGTCGTGCTCTAAGGCTCGTACTATCATACGGAGGGGGTTAGGTTACTGTGGGTCACCTGGCCACATCTTAACCGCAATAAAGATATCCTTTTACAAACAATCATTAAGCCGACAGTTGAAGATCTCTCTTCAATCTCTATTCAGTTTTATCCTTATTTACGTTCCCCGTTTTCTTCTCAGATTTTGAACACATCCCGATTTCTTTTCAGGTTTTCTACACATTCAATTCTCAGTTACATCATCGGCAGTTACTGCTGTAACAAAATTCGAAAGAACATTAGTATCTTTTGTTCTGCTCTTTAACATCTACTGTCCAGAAGCAGCCGGACAGATGTGCTGGCCGGACAGGAGGCTGCTGCCCATCGTAGCAACACACTGTCAACTGTCCTCTGTCTCGGGGAATATGGTAGAGTCAGCAACTGGGAACCAGCAACGTTGCATCACATCAAGTTACTGACGGTACCTTGATACTGTGGTACACTTCCTACACCCTGGGCGTGACATGACACTGTGGTACACTTGCTACAACGCTGGGGTGATCTACCACACTAAGTACCATTCTTGGCTCACGGGGGAGGGACACAGATCGAGTCCATTTGCGACTGGAAGTATTTATGAATGTTGAATGCAAATACATATATTAATACTGTATGATTCCTGATGACTCACTGAACTGCAGTGTGATAGATTATTTCTGTTTCCAGGCGTCAGAAATATCAACAACTCTGCAATATTGAAATAATTTTCACTTGATTATAAAGCGGAGTATATATATATATATATATATATATATATATATATATATATGAATTTACTCAAACTTATTTGAAGTCAATAACGACGATATTAACTACATCAGTTCGAGTAGTTGGTTAACCGCATATATTGACGATAGAGATGGAAAAAACAACTGTCTTCTCTGGGGAAGGCGACGGCCAGAGGGAGCAGGAGAGCGAGAGAGAGGCACCAGTGAGAGGAGGGAGAGGCTGCTTGAGGATGGGAGAGAGGGAAGGACTGGGGAGAAACATGAAAGAAGACGGGACGTGGGAACAAAAGGCAAGCCACATCACCCCCGCTGGGCACGGAGGCTGGGGTCAGAGACGGAAGACAAAGGCAGGCGAGGCCGGAGGTGGAAAAGGAAGGCAGGCAATAAAGGCAAACAGGGCAAGCAAGCAAGCAGGGAGGGAGGGAGGAGAGGGGCGATCCGGGCGGCGGCGGCGGAACAGGCAATATTTTCCTCCCCGATTATGACGCCGCTTCGTTTCCTGAGCCGGATATTAAGATAGGCTAAAGGCGGCCACTACTCACCCGCCCGCCATCCGCCCACTAAGCCACCACTGATCCAACCATCCACCCAGCCGCCCATCACTCACCCATTCATCCAACCGACCATCACACGCCCACCCAGCCACCCACCATCCACCCATCTCACCAACTAGTCGGTCACCACCCACTGTATCACACATACATACACACAGACAGAACCATACGCAGGAACCATACTCAAAGACACTTTCTGTACACTCACAACCACACGGAATAAACCTTACACTCACTTTCATCTACTGTGTACATTAATCATGATACCTGCGTCATGTGACGGTGACGAGACGATGTTACAGTGTTACGAATAATGTGATGGTGTTGAGAACCTACAGTGAAATTAATGGGAAGATATCGTGTCAGGAGCAGAGAACGTCGTTATCAAAATGCAATGAAACAATTTACAAATCACAAAGATATAAAACACAGTTTTCGAAGGCTCTGTATGTGACTAAAACCCTCAATATTTGCAAAGAATGCATAGTTTTTGTCTTTCTGTTCAAACGAAAATTTGAACTAAACATACGAAGAGAATACGAGAACGATAGGACAAAGACAAACCTCGAAATAACGTAAAGGAACGTAAGAATAGACAAGGAAAATTACGTCGGCCGCCACAGAGGAAGTGAATTCGGACGCGTTGGCTGATGCCGCCGGGAATCGGAGGAAAAGATCCGCGACCAGACCAGGAACAGACCAGTGCGGGTAGTATGGGGTGCCCGTCTGTACGGAAGCAGACGAGGCACATACGAAAACAACAACAATGACAACATAAAAACCCTGTATAATGTAAAGGACCGTCGGTACAAGAAAAGGTCTCTGATATTTTGCTGAAGAGCCTGTAATGTGGTGTGAGGCCACGGCCACCAGGGTGACTCTGGGTATCAAAAGATCCTCAGAAAGAGTCAAAACAAGCATACTCTATGTTTCTATAGAACAGCGGAGGAAGCGTCTCAATTTTGTTCCCTTAGTCCCTCTGATTTGCCTCAGATACAGGAAAAGAATCCTAACTTTGCCCCAGATACGCGAGAAATATCATAACTTTGATCTAGATACTTCAGAAGCGTCTTATCTTTGCCCTAAAACATTGATAAGTATCATAACTTTACCCCAGATGCTTCAGAAATTTCCTAACTTTGCCCTAGGTACTCGAGAAGTATCCCAACTTTCCCCAGATACGCGAGAAGTATCTTTACTTTCCCCCAGATACGCGAGAGGTATCCTAACATTGCTGCAAGACTTGGAACGCATCCTGAATTGTAACTTCTTATACAATTCCACCACCACAGCAGTGAGCCGGTCCCTGAACCTCTCGTGCACTCGTCTGTATCCTCTCCCGCCCCACCGCCCACGAGACGGGGACGAACACACAACAAAATCCCAGCGTTCTTAGAGGCAAAAATCAGCGATTGGAGCAGCCATTACGACAGGAGCCGTGCGGTATATAAGGGCTCCCCCGGAGGTGTCAGAATGAAGGAGAGGAACATCGCTCGTGCTCTGCGGGGCGGATGACGCAAGTGGATGCGACAGGTCCTTGACGCTAGTCCGACAGGTGACGTACGGGGGTGGGGTGGGGGGGTGGAGGAATTGCGACGACCCTCCACTGCATACGTTGCCAAACCCTGGCTTCCTAATGATACAGTGAAGTACAGTCGTACTGCTATATTACGCTCCTGTATCACAATTGTGAAACTTCACTGTTTCCACGCTGTATAACCTCCCTTTGTTGAAGCGCCGTGTTATATGAGTGTAATATGAGCCATGTTAATCACGCTGCACTAAAACTACCTTTATACTGCTATTCTAAGAATCTAAAACTATGAGAAAGGAGCTATGTTACAAAACTATGCTAATATCTATGTTATTATACTCTGTTAAGATGTGTAACACGAATACTTTCAGAACGACATGATTTGTTGAATGTAGTATATATATATATATATATATATATATATATATATATATATG
>JAYMFT010071329.1:0-14572 GCA_038088735.1 Panulirus argus
AGAAAAGGGAAAGTGAACCAACATTGCGGCGTAGAGCAAGAGGGTCAAGTTTGGAAGTTAGCCTGGGACAGTTTATACGTCGGATTGCTTTTGACTCAACTCTGTCAAGTAAGGAAACAGAGCTAGAACCAAGACTGCGCTAGAGTTGCCATCTACCGATGGCCTGTTAAGGGTGAGGCACTAAAGGCTAAGAGGCAGCACTGGAGTTCAATAGTTATGGAGACAATTGTTGTGGCCATCCCCTTGAGGGAGTTCCAGGAGGGAACAAGCATCAGAGATAAAGATAGATAAAACAGATAGAGTTTAACTTTAACTATGGTAAACTGTCTACCAAGTGCATAGGCATTAAGTTCGATAACTATGGTAAACTGTCTACCAGGTGCATAGGCATTAAGTTCGATCAAATCAGCCACAAAAAGGAATCTAAGTGTTTATTCTTGCAACCTTTTAGCTGGATGTTTGAATTAAAAATATACAGTATCTCATGTTGTAACGTCCAGAATATAACTCATATATTTGAAACTGATAACTGACCTTTCTGGATGTAAGGTTAATAACAGTTGTCACACCAAACACTTGTTCAGCATCCTCCTCAGTATCACTGAGCAACTCTTCCTCATCCTCATCTTCTCCATCCACTTGCTATAAAAAGAAAAGCAACAGTGGCTATATAAGTCAAGTGTAAGGGATAAATTCAAATGGGAATTTTTTGTGGGATATGACATAAAAATTAACGAATTCTCCCATTGTTCTTCAAAACTGCCTCCCCTACATCAAAGCAGGGAGGTATACACAGAATTTTCCCAAATATTTTAGTTAATTTACATCTCCACACCTTCATGTATTAACGACTTTATGGTAATATTTGAAATATCTGCTAATGAACTTAAGATTTTGGTTTGCCATCATATGTGTACATACAGGGTAAAAGGCACGCATGGAATAGAGTGAAATGGAATGATGTGGTATACTGGGGTCGACATGCTGTTAGTGGACTGAACCAGGGCATGTGAAATGTCTGGGGTAAACCATGGAAAGGTCAATGGGGCGTAGACGCGGATAGGGAGCTATGGTTTTCGTGCATTACACATGGCAGCTAGAGACTGTGTGTAAGCGAATGTGGCCTTTTTTGTCTGTTTCCTGGCACTACCTCACTGACACAGGGAGTGGTGGTGCTGTTTCCTGTGGGGGCTGGGTGGCATCAGGAATGGATGGAGGCAAGTAAGTATGAATATGTACATGTGTATATGTGTATGTATGTATATATGTATATGTTGGTATGCATCTGTATGTAATGTGCATATATGTACATGTATGTATAAGAGTGGATGGGTCTTTCTTCGTCTGCTGATTGGTGCTACCTCGCTACGTGTGAAACAGCAATCAAGTATAATAAGTATAAATAATATATATATTGCAAGAGGTCCCAGTACATGTACATATTTATACTTACTTGCCTTTATCCATATCCCAACACCACCCCACCCCACATGGAAACAGCATCGCCATCCCGAGACAGTGAAGTAGCGCCAGGAACCATGCAGAGAAGGGCCACATCCACACACATCCATTCCCTAGCTGTCATGTGCAAGCAATGAAACCACAGCTCCCTATCCACATCCAGGCCCCACATACCTTTCCATGGTTTAACCTAGATCTTTCACATGCCCTGGTTCAGTCCACTGACAACACGTCGACCCCAGTATATCACATCGTTCAAATCCTATCTATTCCAAGCATGCCTTTCACCCTCCTGCATGTTCAAGTCCCGATCGCTTAAAATCTTTTTCACTCCATCCTTCCACCTCCAATTTAGTCTCCTACTTCTCCTTGTTCCCTCCACTTCTGACACATATATCCTCTTGTCTACCTTTCCTCACTCTCTCTCCATATGTCCAAACCATTTCATCACACCCTCTTCTGCTCTCTCAACCACACTCATTTTATTACCATACATCCCTATTACCTTTTCATTACTTACTCGATCAAACAACCTCACACCACACTACACCCACCCTGCTGAAACTAATAACCTTGCTTTTCTTCATTATTCTCAACTTTCTTCTTTAATACATTCCTACAAACTTAGTCACCAACTTCTGCAGTTTCTCACTTAAATCAACCTCCAGTGCTTTATCATCAGCAAACATCAACTGACTCACTTTCCAGGCCCTCGCATCCCCAACAGACTGCATACTCACCCCTCTCACCAAAATTCTTGCATTTACCTCCCTCACCACCCCATCCATAAACAAACTGAACAGCCATGGGGATATCACACACCTTTGCTGCAGACTGACCTTAACAGTGAACCAATCACTCTCCTCTCTTCCTACTTGTACTCACGTCTTACACCCTTGATACTAACTTCTTACTGCTTCAAGCAGCTTACCCCCCCCACACCATATATTCTTAAGACCTTCCACAAAGAATCTCTATCAACCCTATCATTTGCCTTCTCCAGATCCATTAATGCCACATACAAATCTGTCGGTTTTTCTAAGTACTTTTCACACACATCCTCTACCACTTCTGAAACCACACTGCTCCTCCCCAATCTTATGCTCTGTACACGCCTTCACCCTATCAATCAATACCCTCCCAGGTAATTTTCCTGGTATACTCAACAAACTTATGCCTCAGTAGTTGGAACATTCATCTTTACCCACTTTGCCTTCATACAATGGCACTATACATGCATTCCTCCAATCCTCAGGCACTTCACCATGACCCATACATACACTGAATATCCTTACCAACCAATCAACAACACAGTCACCCCTTTTCTTAATTTATTCAACTGCAATACCATCCAATCTCGCCGCCCTGCTGCATTTCATTTTCCACAAGACTTTCACAACTTCTCTTTTCACCAAACTACTTTCCATGACTCTCTCACTTCGTATACCATTCCGACCCAAACATCCTACATCTGCCCCTCTATCATCAAACACATTAAGCAATTCTTCAAAATAATCACTCCATCACTGCCTGTTATCATTTCCCTTTTTGCCCCCATCACCAATGTCCCCATTTGTTCTCTTGTCTTCTGCACATTATTTACGTCCTTCCAAGACATCTTTTTATTCTATCAAAAGTTTAATATACTCTCTCACCCCAACTCTCATTTGTCCTCTTTTTCAACCCCTGCACCTTCCTCTTGACCTCCTGCCACTTTCTCTTAAACATCTCCAAACCATTTACACTCCTTCCTTGTAAGTATCGTCCAAACGCCTCTCTTTTCTCTTTCACTAACAACTTTACTTTTTCAACCCACCAGTTACTACCTGTCCTAATCTGCCCACTTCCCATGCCACATGCATCTCTTGCACATGCCATCACTGCTTCCCTAAATACATCCCATTTTTCATCCACTCCCCTCACTTCATTTGCTCTCACCTTTTGCCATTCTACACTCAATCTCTTCTCAAATTTCTTCACACAAGTCTCCTTTCGAAGCTCCCTTACTCTCACCACTCTCTTCTCCCCAACATTCTCTCTTCTTTTTTGAAAACCTCTACAAATCTTCACCTTCACCTCCACAAGATAAAGATCAGCTTCCCTCTCAGCACATTTACATCCAAAAGTCTCTTTTACATGCCTATCAATTAATACATAATCTAATAATGCCCGTTGACCATTTCTTCTGCTCATATACGTATATTTGCGAATATCTCTCTTTTTAAACCAGGTATTCCCAATCACTAGTCTTTTTTCTGCACACAAATTCACAAGCTTTTTGCCATTTCCATTCACAACACTGAATACCCCAGGTGCACCAATTATACCCTCAACTGCCACATTACTCACCTTCGCATTTAAATCACCAAAACTGCTGACATACTCACTCAGCTGCTCCCAAAACACTTGCCCCTCAAGATCTTTCTTCTCATGATCAGGTGTATCAGCACCAATAATCACCCATCTCTCACCATCCACTTTCAGTTTTAACCATATTAATCTGGAATTTACTTCCTTACTCTCTATCACATACTCCCACAACTCCCACTTCAGAAGTATTGCTCCTCATTCCTTAATTCTAGTCCTCTCACCAACCCCTCACTTCACTCCCAACCCTTTTCAAACCATTCTTCCCCAGGAGCCTCTAGGAAGGTCCTATGGGAACACCAGGACTCTCCCATAACACATATATAGTAATCACAAAGAGCTAATAAAGAAGGTCCAGAGGAGGGCAACAAATAAGGTATTATTCCAAAATTAAGAGAGTTGAGGTACAAGAAGAGGTTAGATACCTTAAATTTGCCCACTTTTGAAGAGAAATAGTGAGGGGTGACCAGATTATAACCATCAAATTCTTAAACCATACTGATGACACAGACAGTGAAGAGTTCACAAAAGATTTATGGATAGGACAACATAAGGACATAGCATAAAACTGATAAAGAAACTTGTTAAAACAAAATATAAAGATACTTTTACAGTACAGTAGTGGTGGATGAATGGAATAAAATCACTTGAGACATGGTTAATACAGAGAGCAAACATAAATTCAAAAAGTTAAATGGCAGTAAAGAATGTTCATGGGATGGGATCCCATGAGTGTAAAATTCCTTCCCTGTAATGTTCAATGACAAAAAATTTATGATACATATTACATGCTATCCTGACTCGGTCCACTCTAGCTAATAATTTCTGAATAAAAGAGCCATTACCATATACAATTATATACAATATTAACAAATTCTGCAATTCCCAAGGGACCTTGCAAATCACTACGAGCATAAAAACACCCACACACTTATGTTAAATAACCTATTCTAGGCTTGTGGAAAAATTTAGATATGATAAGTGTGTTGAAACAATGAATATGTGTCTGAGATAATGTCAATGGGATGTAATAATTCAGGTAACTGTACAGTCACGAAACTTTCAGATATGACTACTTTCTCTTTTGTATGTGATATTCAATGTTTTTCTTTTTTTCCAAGTAGAGTAATGATGTTTTTTCCTTCATGAAACTTTGATTTTAGTGCCAGCCTCAATGTCCATCTCTTCTTGTATCAATGGATGCTAGTGAAAATTTAAGTAACAAAAAGAACTTTATTTACAACTTACTTTGATAATGGAGCCAACATAATTTTGAGATATAATGATATCACTTATGCCTGAAACATCAACCTGAAGGCCACGAAAATTTTGCTGCAGCAGTCTTTTAATGCCATGGAAGTCACCATCACTGGCCGGGAATCCTTCAAAATCTACATTGACCTGTGGGAATTTTAAAGTGAACCATTACTTTTAACACAATCTGACAAATTAGGTGTCACATAAATCACGTTATCAACACACCATTACATATAGTAGAGAGTTAATGTCACTCTAATCATAAAGCACCCTGACTTCACAACAAGGTTAAGTCTCCAAGGAATTCCATCATCTGCCCAGATAGATCCAAGGACAGTCTTGCATTAAACCATTATCCAGGGTCTGGATTCACAAGAAATTGTATATGAAAATGTAGGTTCTGAAGAAAGAAGAACCATTTCTCACTTGGAAGCAGAACCCTTTGAGCATCGGAGAATTTGCACGTGGGGTAAAAGTCCATTTAACAACAAAACTGGGGAAAATCCATGAGAATCTTTCCACTTTAACACACTTGCATGTTGGATTAGCTTGATGCTCATCTCTAGGGAAATGATTCAGTGACTACCCAAACAGTATAATGTTAAGAGCCACAACTGAAATCTGGGCCCACACATGAGATCACCCTTCAGTCTTTTACTGACATTGGAATCTGCCTTAGGTCTGTCACAGCCAAAATTAAGAAATGATTTTTATAAAAGCAAAGAGGGGAAGACGGGTGAGGGGAGAAGATGATCAGAGAGTACTGCCTTTGATTGAGAAACAGTTTTTCACTTCAAAACCTACATTTCTCACCTATGGTTAGAGCCCTATCTGCATTTGATTGCATATCCACATAAAGGAAGAGGGCTTAGAGGAAAAAACCTGAAATGCCTAAAGGAAAAGAAATACCAAGGAAAAACTCAAATATAATCAGACCCCAGTGCAGAACATCAACATCTGAAGGAAGCATAACCATTGCTATGCATGGGAAAAAAATTAAATGTCTGAAGACCTGAATCTTAAAGGTTGATCGGTTTTAAGAAGAAAGGTTAGATGAGGAAGAGAAATCCACACCTTCACAATTCAAGGAAAAAATGGTCAGTCGTCAAATTATGGGTTGTATTACACAGAACTACAAGACACGCCAATCATAATTCATGGATAACATATAATCAAAGAGGCCATTGACACAAAATTCTTAGGAAACAAACTAGCAAAAGCATCTAACAACACTTTTCACAGTGTGTAGTGGCCCAGTGGAACAGGCCACCATACATGGTTGTAAATTCGTCCATCGAAAACTGATATGAGTAAATGTATCTATCTATATCTCCAGTGCCTGTTCCCTTTGGGAACTCCTCGAGGGGGTTGCAACAGCAGACGAGTCTCCATGACTGGTGAACTCCAGTGCCACTTCTTAGCCTTTAGTGCCTCACCCTTCGCAAGCCACTGGCAGAGGGCAACTCTAGCACAGTGATTTCAAATGGCCCTATCTAATATTTCCACCAACCCACTACTTCTACTTAATGCTCCCATCCAATGTATTTACCTAGTGCTTCCCTGTATTGCTCCTACCATTTTGCTAAAAGGAAGGGCTAGCACATAGCACTCACTGCTGAAAAATCAGTTAAAAGAATGAGTTGTACGAGTTAAACATTTGTCAAGGGTTATGCGTGACAAGGAAAGATTGTATCTGTTTGTGGATAGAATGCCAGCGGTCCACGTGAAGTAAAGGCAGAAAGAAGAGCTACCTGAATCAAAGGTGTGCAACTTGACTCACTAAACAGCCGTCAGTGACCTTTCCAGTTCCCAGGTGGGTAGTACTGGTAATATACCTCCCAGGTCGGTGGTAGCGTACCAACCACTACCCACTAAGGTAAATATAATCATCAAGTCATAGTGATAATTTTGTGCTTAAAAAGGAGAAAAGTTTAAGAGTAAGCAAGAAAGTATATGCACACCAAACTTATCAATAGTGACAAATTTGTGATCTGTATTTGCATGTAGCCTGTGCCCAGATGAACTTAAGGTAAATAATTTTCATTTATCAAAACTCACATTCTGTCCTATGAACTCATCACTTTCTATGTCCTCGTCACTATCGTCCGGGACATAACTTTCTTCGGGGAAAACGGCACGAGGCTTTTTCAAAGGGCCAGACATGATGCTCCACAAACACAGCTGACAAGCATGCACATAATAAGCTGAGAGCGACCAGCGGTGTATTTAAAGTCTGAAAATATAAAGAAATAAACTTATCTTTACAAGGTGTTACGTTACGTTGCGTTATATATAATTAACCATAAAAGCGGAGAGAATTTTGTAACAGGTTAATGCAGCCTTAAAGCAATAGGAAGAGAAAATAACGTAACCCAGAAAACCGCTTCGGCTGTTTTCCTCAAGAAATTGTAGATAGATTTGTTTCTAAATTTACGATATTCCTACCTACTGATTAATTTTTAAACTTTAATTAATAATTGAATTTACTTTTGACTTGTAGCTATGAGGTTATATGTAACCTTAAATATATATATATATATATATATATATATATATATATATATTGGGAAAAAAAGTTAATGAGAATTATTTTAAGTTAAATCCTTTTGAAACATACGAAAATAAGGTCAAAACAGCATATAGAGAGTAATTCGATACAATTTTACATTTTTTTAATAATGACAATTTTTACGAATGAGTATCCATATTTATTGATGATATAAACTGTATCTAAAGTCTACTGAGGATGCAAGGAGAGTCTTTTTCGGCCTCCAGCTCAAACCTACACCGTGAAGATAGGGTTGTGCATATCATGAATATTTAAGACTTTTCAGCCAATACCCACTGTATGGACTCAACTGCCGTGAAACGAATACAGTAGCTGTGCAGGACAGTATATATTAAACGGAAGTAACTTTCAAGTAAACTGTACCTAGGAAAAAAAAATAGTAGTGGGAAGTATAAATGTTTATCTTCGAAAAGGTAGTGAAGATCTTTCCGGTAAAACATGGCATACCAAAATTCCTTACATCATCAGAAGGGAGTCACTTCATATGCAGGCACTTTAAATCGACTCCACTATCAGTATCCAAAGCAGAGCGTAAGAAACTTAATGATTTCAGTCGTTTTATGTTTGATTTCTTATGTGATTTATTTAGCAATGTAAGTACTTATACAGCGATATGTTGAATATTTTCAGTGATAACATAGTAAGCATAGTACACAAATACGTTGTGGTCACCTAAAAGAAGTAAGAGAATTAATGGTCAAACATAGCAAATCATTATCAAGAAAATAAAAGCTTTTGGCTGAAAATAAGGAAGACTAAAAGTTGATAAAACTGCTTTGGCTGAGAATTTCCGATAAATAAAATTAGGTTATTCTACAATTTAGCACCAGTGAAACAAAGTATTTAATCCAGAACCATCAGCTCTGGAAACAAGATGATGCACTATTTTTGGTATTGTGATTAGATGAAAATATAGAGCTTTCATATAGTTTGGACCATTTCCAATGTATACAGTATAGATATGATTCAGTTTCACAAGATTAACTGTGGACTTTAGTGGTAACATACTGACCTGCTCCAGTATGTATTTTAGAGGGTAGACCTAACATAAATATAATAGATTTATTTTGTGGTTCATATTTGGAAGACTGACATCATAGTAAGAGTGCAGTATTTTGATAAGCATGAATAATCAGATTGACTCTGAACCAAAGCAGAAACAATTTTTTTTTTTTTTTATATATATCAATCATTCCTCAGCTTCTCCACAAAAAATTTATCTTAGTAGAACATTTAGATACAACTCTGATAACTAAACTTTCAGCAAAACAGGCATTGCTCCACTGTCACACCTAAATACTAATGTTATTTGATGCTTTGAGTCAATATCACTTCCATTTCATTGAACCAGTAACATGTTACATTAATGTATTTTTTCTTTGATGCAAAGAGTTAATCAAATTTACCAAGATGTAGAGATTCCTGGTTGTCCACCAACTTTTTGTATATACTCAAGCTTGCTGTTGAGTGCCACCTTTATCTCAGGTACACTCTTGCCTGATAAAAGCAGAGCCAAATAAACTGTGTAAAGCAGTAACTTATATTTAACAGTTTCTTATGTGTCACTGACATACACCAGAAACAGAAGTGGGTTCTGAAATGAACCTTGGGGCACACGGCAATCTTTGCTACATCACCTGACAAATTACCATTTACATTTATCACGTGTTTTCAGCTAGGTATATATGACTGGAACCGGCCCAGTGATTCACCAGCCAAGTTAAAGCTTTGTTTTGATTTATTGCTTTGTGCAGGTCAAGCATGACCATGCTCATAATTTTCTGTGTCTCACTCCAGCCTGATGTGGTCACTGAGGTGGATCAGATGTGTCAATTGAGTAATTAGAGTGCAACCTGGAGTGAAACTCATACAGGAGTTTGCTGTTTTTTTTTTAGACAGTCATTCAACTGATCAGAACTTACCATTTCAAATACATATCTTTGGATGATATTTGATATTGATACATGTCTGTAGTCAACAATTTCTGTTTTCCTGTCTTTTTTTATAAAATGGAAGGACTCTGTTTAGCATGAGATCATAAGATACTCTGGCCAAACATTGATATGTCTGACAGGATGAGCAATAACACTGGTATGATCCACAGTAAATGTTGCAGGGATATTGTCCAACCATGTAACCGGACTAGAACTCATACCACTCAGTATCTTGTACAACTTTTCATAAGATATATCATTGAGCCAGAATATATTTTCAGATTCATTTAACCTTTTGTAATAATTTGAAATGAAAGCCTGTAAGTAACTTACAAGCTTTGAAACAATGCTTTTGGAAAAGTTATAAAAGTGAATTGCCGCTCTAATGTTGTCAAAACATGGTATTATCAATTTTGATAAGAGAAATGGAAGCAGAACTTGGTAAAGTGGGTACAGAGATGGAGTGTGGCAATGAGGAATGGTGGCTAGTAACAAGCCTGTTTGCAGATGATACTATGTTGTTTGTTGAGAGTTAAGAATAGTTGCAGAAGGTTATAAGTGTCTTTTTATGATGTGTTTAAGGTTATGCTGTTGAAGGTAAATGCAAGTAAAAGTAAAGTAATGGTGTTTGAAGAGAAACAGAGAAAGTAAATATGTTGCAAAACCCTGTAAAGTGAAAAAAGAAAGTGTACTAAACAATGTCATAGACATGGGGGGAGAAAGACTGGAAAAGATGAGCAAATCTGGATATTTAGAAGCTATCTTAAGCAAGTTTGATGATATGGAAGGAGAGATAAGGGAGAGAACAGTACAGGGTAGAAGAGTCATTGGGTCCTTTAATAGAATAAATGAAGGGTAGAGGTGTAAGTATGGAAGAAAAGAAAGGATTAACAGACTGTATAGTCATCCCAACCCCAACCTGTAGAACCAAAATATGGATATGGAATGAGTTACAGAGGTCAAGAATCCAGGCTGTGGAAATGAGCTATTTGAGAGAAGCATGTGGTATGACTAGATGGAATGAACAAAGAAAGGAAGGGGTGTATGAGAGGTGTAGTATGTTAGGTAATGAATTGTAGTGTGGTAAAGTGGGTGAAATGTACTACTTTAATTTGGTTTGAGCTTGTGGAAAGGTGCAAGACGGGATGTTTACAGGAAGAGTGCATGGTAGTACAATTAAAGGGAGTGGTGTGAGATGATGACCACCAGTGACATGGGGAAATAGAGTGGAAGAATACAAGAGGGAGAGAAATAATGGTAGAAAACATGGAGTTTTGTATGTGAGGGAGGCATGTAAGGACAAGAATATATGGAGACTTACCATGGCCACCCCTTTGATAGGAGTTCCCAGGGGAGTGGGCATCAGAGATATAGGTAGATAGATAATTAGCATTAAGATTTCTCTGTTTTCAATCCTTTTGAATAGATTGTGATAAAAAGATCAAGGGTGCTTGGCCTGTTATTTCCTATCACTCTGATTTTTCATTGGCATATTTTAAGTAGTTATCTGCTTGTGCTAATTTTCAAAAAAAAATAAAAATAAAAAAAATAAAAAATAAATAGATAAATCTGTGTTTAGGGGAGATCTTAATCCCTTACACAGTGTGATAAAAAACATTTAGTGTTAAAGGTGCTGCTGTTCACAGATTATGTGTAGAGACTGTATGTGATTGTATTCACACATTTACTTATTCCACCATCAGATGTGAGCTGTGTATTACAACAGCTGGTCTTTGGAGTTATCCCACGCTCAGGCTTAACTTTACTGATCTTTTCATGGGTATCAGCCATCCTGTGTTATTTATGTTCTGCCCAGTGAATGTGATTTGTGAGGTAACATATTGCAGTCAAACAACATTTTAGAAAGAGTTTGGAAGGATGTATTACGACTTCTTACTGTTTTCATGTTTACATATAATTCATCTGGTTTGTATTACTTTTGTTGAAAGTTATAAATCTCAGTGAAATCTAGATTATTTCCATTATTGGAAAATTAATGTTTTCCAGGTGTTCCAAGACATATGACAAAAACTTTGTGCTTATGAGAGTAATCTATGAGTTTTAATTTAATTTACAATTTTCAAGTTTTTGTGGTAATATTTTACATCAACTTCATGAATGAATATATATGATTTTGCAGGAGGATCTAAAGGGCAGCTACATCTGCCTCAAAAGCAGCTCCAGCAACTTGTGATGGCAGATACACATTATGTTCAGCGTAAGTCAGCCTTTTGTCATACCTCAAGTTCTTTTACGCTTATTAGCAATAAAGGTCATTAAGAACTAATTTTTCTCTCCAGGTTGTTCAGTCCCTTGAGCTTGAGACAGCCTTTAAGGTTCCATTGGGTTTGAAACTCTAACTTTTAAGTATCTGGTGAGATTTATGCCTCTCATTCCTCCCTACCTTTTATTAGTTGTGTCCTACAGCTTGGTCTGAGTACCCCCTGCCAATCAACAACTTCAGCGACCTACAAGCTGACAACTGGTCACCTCATAATCTTCTGGATCACTGAATGATACAAATGGTGTATGTGCCTTTTTTTTTTTTTGACATGAACATGTATAAATAATCTGTGATTTACTTAGGGTGAAGTATATATATGTATGATGAATTATTTTGAGATATATTTTAGTCATAATTCTGTTATGGATCTACTGTGAACTTTGCTGTATCAGATTAGTTGGAGAGACTCTGCCTGATAAATCCATTTTTTCATATACAGGTTGCCAATCAAAACTCTGGTAACCTTGGGACCTCATTGCTGCCGGATTTTCGATTTTTCCGGAAAATTGATTGATTGCCTCCTGACTCTATATATGTTGTATATATTGTAACAGAAAATGACTACAGTACTCTAAAGAAAGAGAATTAAACACTAAATGAAAAGCAAATGAACTTTTAATGTTGAATAACTAAATTTAAATGGTTTGAGTGCAGTAAAATGATACAGTACTCTACTGGTAACATGCTGCACTGACAGCACAGTTCTGAAGAATTTTCATTAAGTACTGTACACATTAGAAAAAGTTAAATACAGGTAGCAGGTGGGTTGTTGGGATCATCATCTTCATCACTGGCTGGCAGCTGATAGCTCGTGTGGTTGATGGGTCTTGGTCTCCCGTGGTTTCTCCCTCTGGGTTGGTTGGGCTTGCAGGTGGCTAGGGCAGGGAGCCGGGTTGTGGCCAGGCAACCCTGAGGTTGGCTAGGGCAGGGAAGGGGGTTGGCTGGGGGACCCTGGCCATTTCTGGTACTTTATGGATTTTATTCTTGCTAATGCCAGACGATCTTATTTAGCTAGTGGGGCAGGCAGCCGGTAGCTTGTGAGGTTGCAGGATCTTGGCCTCTCGTTGTTTCCCCCTCTGGGTTGGTTGGGCTTGCAGGTGGCTGGGGCAGGGAGCCATGTTGTGGCTGGGCAACCCTGAGGTTAGCTGGGGCAGGGAAGTGGTTGGCTGGGGGACCCTGGCCATTTCTGGTACTTTATGGATTTTATTCTTGCTAACGCCAGACAATCTTATTTAGCTAGCAGGGCAGGCGTCCAGTAGCTCGTGTGGTTGCGGGGGTCTTGGCCTCCTGTAGTTCCCCCTCTGGGTTGTTTGGGCTTGCAGGTGGCTGGGGCAGGGAGCCAGGTTGTGGCTTGGGCAACCCTGAGGTTGGCTGGGGGACCCTGGCCATTTCTGGTACTTTATGGATTTTTTTCTTGTAAGGCCAGATGATTCTATTCAGCTAGCAGGGCGGAGCCCACCCCGGTGGGTGGGCGGTTTCGGGGTGCTGCAGCTTTTGCTAGCCCATCGGCGTTTGTGTGGGGCTGGGGCGGGCAGTGGCTCGTGTGGTTGCAGGGGTCTTGGCCTCCCATGGTTTCCCCCTCTGGGTTGGTTGCGCTTGCAGGTGGCTGGGGCCGCGGCAGCTGCCGGCCTATTGGCATGTGTGCAGGGTTTCTGGGGCAGGCAATGGCTTATGTGGTTGTGGGGGTCTTGGGCTCCCATGGTTTCCCCCTCTGGGCTTGCAGGTCGCTGGGGCAGGGAGCCAGGTTGTGGCTTTGGCAACCCTGAGGTTGGCTGGGGCAGGCAAGTTGGTTGGCTTGGGGAACCCTGGTCATTTCTGGTACGTTATGAATTTTATTCTTGCTAACACCAGACGATTTTATTCTTCCTAATGACAGAAGATTTCATTCAGCTAGCGGGGCGGAGCCCACCCCGGCTGGTGGTTGCGGGGCGCCGTGGCGGCTGCTGGGCCCGTCAGCGTGCGTGTAGGATTTCTAGGGCGGGCGGCTGGCTGTCGGAATTTTTAAACTATGCTCACCATGCACTTACAGACCACACCAAGAGTCATGCCGGAAAGCTGATGGAACTGGAATAACGATTGCCGGATTTTTGATTGGCAACCTGTATCCGACTGATTCATGAAGTTAGACCTTATTGATTATATTGGACTTATAGTTCAATAAATCTAAGTACTATAACTCTAAGGATTTATAGTGTCCTCAAACATTTTGTTTCCAAATATAAACCTTTCCCTCCACACATTCTTCAAAGCTCCCAGAATCTTTACCCCTTCACCCACCCTTTGACTCACTTCCACCTCAATGGCTCCAATAGCTGCCATGTCCAGCCCTCATTATCCAAAACACTTACTTTAGCAAAAGAAAGTAGACTCCTTTTGAATGAGAGGTCCTTTGACAATGAAGCCATGGCAAAATCTTAAATGACTCCCATGGTGTAGCGGTTAGTGTTCCTGAGCATTGATGCATTTAAGGGCCGCCAGGGTTGAGCATATAGATTCTAATCCTGCTTGCAGCCATCTGTCCATAGTAACCCAGCTGTTCATCCACCCCTAGGGGTTGGTTGATAAAATGGGTGTCTGGTTCAGGCTAGGATATATATATATATATATATATATATTTTTTTTTCATACATATTCGCTGTTTCCCGCATCAGCGAGGTAGCGCCAAGAACAGAGGATTGAGCCTTACAGGAAAAATCCTCA
>JAYMFT010071340.1:0-14572 GCA_038088735.1 Panulirus argus
ATATATATATATATATATATATATATATATATATATATATATATATATATATATATATATATATATATATATAGAGGTAGATAGATAGAGGGACAGATAGACAAATAGATAGATAGATAGATTAGATAGATAGACAGATAGATAGATAGGTGGATAGATAAATAGATAGACAGATATATAGATGGTGTATTTTGAAATGTGTCAGATCACTACTCTGAGACACAGTTATATGGAATATTCATCATAACCTGCAAGAGACTGGCTGCTGCCGTGTACTAAACTTCCAAACAGAATCTGGGAAGCTTTAGAAGCATCATATCCTCTTGGCAAAGCCCCTAATGGCATCGACAGAGTAGACCACAGCATCATATCCTGGACCATATGGAATGCGTCCAGGGATTGCAAGTCTCTCCCCTTCCCGCCCACCCTATCACCGTGAAGAATGTCCGGCAATAAATGTCACGTTCCTGAAGTGCCCAGTGTCCCAGGAGGTTATGAAGACGAAGGTGTGTAAAAGGCGGTGGGAGACTGGCCAGCTCTTGGTCCCCTGTTGAAGAGCAAAGATGGAGTGGACTGGGTACAAAAAAATAATGATGGAAGTATCCAAAGAAAACGGTGGATATCTTACTATACTGCTCTACAGAGGACACCTCTTTCGTTGGTTTGATTCTTCTGGTCACTAAGGGAAAAAGAGGAGTGTACGTATGTTGCAAAGGTTCTGAGGTGAGAAAGAGATCAGCTGTGGTGGAGGATTGGTTGCGATGATCGGGAAAAATGTGGTGGATGTACGCAGTGTTCCAAATGGTTATAGAGGGCTTAAGAGAAGGCCTCGGCTCCACCGGGATCATCACCGAATTGGAAGTGATGCATAAGAGAACAGATATAAAGAGAAGCAGAAGGACTGAAGTTTAATAGCAAAGACTTTTATGTTACTCCAAGACAAATAAATGCTTTGGAGATGTTTCACTAGAATCCAGAAGAAAGGGTTACCAGAGGTGAATTTCATAAGAGAGTTGTTAGAGGAATTTCACCTCTGCCCCCACCACACACACACACACACACACACACACACACACACACACACACAGCATTTGCATGTAAAAGATTATTCAACGCTCCTGGCATAACAAAACTTAATGCCACCTAATTACAGACGATCAAACTATAGGAAAATTTAATCTTCATGGCAAAATGTTTGGACTCTATGCAGGCTGTGGTATCATAACCATCTTTGTTTTAGTGATGAAAGTTCAGAGAAAGAATAAGGAGAATATAGACAGAGTGAAAGAAAGAGAGAGAGAGAGAGAGAGAGAGAGAGAGAGAGAGAGAGAGAGAGAAAGAGAGAGAGAGAGAGGAAACCTGACAGTATTACAATAACTGCTACGCCCAACCAGCCAGTGGATTCATCAATTTCTCGAGTAACATTCCAACTCACACACTCTGTACTGCTGGTCGTCTGCCGTTCAACATCCCACTCGTTCCGTACAGCTTATCCCACAGCCCATCTACCAATCTGCACACTCTCTGCAGCTCGGCGTACTGGTAGCCCTCAAAACTCACAAAAAAAAAAAATGTATATATAACGAAAGTGGTGCAGGCGGAAGCCAAAATGTCGGGTCAACAGGTATCCTGCCTCATTATGAGACGGGCCTGAAAAATCCTCTCCCTATACCCAGGTGTCCGGAGCGTCCTGCCAATCCCCCGTAGTATTAAGCAACCCAGACAACCGATGGGAACAACCTGGTTAAGCCTGAACTATCTATTATATACGATGGCCTCCTGGGACGGGAGATGGGAGCCGTGGGCCATATCTTTAATCTTTTTTCTTATACCTTATCGTATTAAGGAGGGCTGGAGGCCCCCCCCCCCCAACAACACGGTACACTATAAATAAGAAACAGTAAACCCTCCTGTAGCAGCCAACTGTGTTTAATGGTCACTTGCTCTAAGGAATATATACAACTCGCCATTATTTTTCTTTATGGCCTCATTCCATTATGCTTTATATCTGAGAGCCTTTGTTACGGGAGAGGTGCGATATATGTTTCTTTATATGAATTCCTGTTATGATATTTGATCTTGGTTCTCGTCAAAGGAAAACATATATATATATATATATATATATATATATATATATATATATATATATAATGATATGTGCTCTAGATTATGATTGCAAACACACAGACACATACACACTTCAGCCTAAGTGAGGTTCCCATATTTATCGACCAGCCCCGAGGGAAGGATGACCAATAGGGTTGACTGTGGGCCTACTGCCTCGCCCAAGAACCTGGCCGGGGCCCGCGCGTGCGGCATGGTCAGCGAACGCTAACTCCTACACCACGAAATCCCGTGTGTGAGAGAGAGAGAGAGAGAGAGAGAGAGAGAGAGAGAGAGAGAGAGAGAGAGAGAGAGAGAGAAATGATATAAAGAAAAAAAATAAAACCAACAGTGTCAGTCATATCATTAACACAGAATGACGCGCTGTGGCACAGTCCCTTTTCATCCTCCGTCTGTCTGTATGCCAGCGCGCAAAGATATTCCCATTCATCTTTCCTTTTTTAACCAAAACTCACTGAAAACTTTATCGGAAATCTTCATATCTCTTTATGAGAGGGCGACCGTGTTCTCTTGGTCTGAGCCAGGACTGGGTTGGGTAGCATTAATGGTCTGACTCTAATGCAAGAAGTTAGGTGTGGCAACTTCCTTGCGTTGGGAAGTTCTTTCTCTCGTATAACATTTGTCTGGACTTTTCCTTACCAGTCAGCGTAATTAAGTTGGCAGGCATCTCATACACTTTTATTGGGAAACTTTCCTGCCTCCTTGGTATATGCTGGTCACTCCCAATACTTATTTTCTCTCCCTTTCTTTCTCTCTCTCTTTCTTTCAGCCGACAACCAGGGAGGTATATTAACTACCGCATGGATATCGGAAGGGTCAGGTATGGCTATGCAGTGAGACAGCACTTTATTGGATTGTCATGTTTGAAGAATGTGTTGAGAAATACTTAGAGAGAGAGAAGGATTTGTATATGCCATTTGTGGCTCTAGAGAAACCATATGATATGGTTGATAATGATGCTTTGTTGAAGGTCTTAAGAATATCTGGTATTGAAGGAAAGCTATTAGATGCAGGGACAAGTTTTTATCAAGAGTGTAAGGAGTGTGCGAGTAGATAGAGAGGAAGGTGAATAGTCCCAGGTCTGTAGCAGCAGTGTGTGATGTAGTCACCACGACTGTTTTATTTGTATTTGGATGGGGCGGTGAGGGAGGTAAATGCAAGGGTCTTGGAGAGAGGGAGGGGCAGGTTTGCAGTTTGTAGGGAGTGAGGGGGCGTGTAAAGAGAGTCAGTTTGCTTTCTGCTGATGACACGGTACTGGTGGCAGATCCGCATGAGAAACTGTAGAAGCTGGTGTCTGAGTTCGGGAGAGTGTGTGAAAGGAGGATGTTGAGACTGAACGTGAGTAAAGCAACGTTATTAAGTGTAAAAAAGCAGAAAAACAAGTCAGTTAGGGTGTGAGCCTGAATGAGAAAAACTGGAATTGAAGCGTATGAGATACCTAGGAGTAGACATGAAAGCGAATGTCATTGGGTTTATGAAGTAGCGAAGGTTTTGGGGAGCATTTACGAATGTGTTGAAAGACGCTGAACGGCGAAAATGGATATGTTTGAGGCATAGTGGTCCCAGCTAAGTTGTATGGACTCGAGGTATAGGCTAAAGATGAAAATGCACGGAAGAGGATGGATTTGTTGGAATTTGATTGTATGAGGACCGTAAGTCATGTGAGAAGGGTTGATCAAGTCAGTAATGATAGGGTAGGAGAAAGGCGTAATAATATGAAGAGTATGGTTGAGAGAGTTAAAGAGGATGTTCTGAAACGGTTTGGACATATGGAGAGAATGAGTGAAGAGAGATTGACAAAGAGGATGTACGTGTCAGAGGCAGTGGGAACAAGGAGAAGGGCAAGACGAAATTGCGGATGAAAGGATGGAGCGAAACAAACTTTGAGTGCTGGAGGCCTGAACATAAGGATTTACAGCCTTCCCTTTCCTTACATTATCGTGGTTCATCAGTTCTTGTAACGCGAAAAAGATTCTAATCCTATCATGCACCTGGTCGACTGTCCTGATGAGGTTTCTCTTTCTGTAACTTCTGCCGTCAGTTCTTATCCTTCTTTTCTTCAGTTTGATCGGCAATTAAAGCCCTTCTTACTATTACCAGGATCATAACCACTTTTCCATCTCTCCATTAGACACTTTTTCCAATCCAGTCCACAGCTCTGTCGCCTGTGGTCTTCATCACCCTTCAGGGGGTTTCGGGCTGAGGAAGACTGCCTCTCTCATCAGCGTCCTTGTTCCCGTGCCTCAAATTGTGAATACCTGAGAAGCAACAGAGTGAAAGATATTGATATTCTAAGGTTCCCAGCATACCAGGAAGTTAATAAGACATGAGGAGAGGGGTCCTCACCCAACGCCTGAGGGAGGCAGCCACCTCCTAATTGGCAATAAACGCCCCCTCACACAGCAAGGGAAAAGAGCAAGGAATTTCTGCCTGACTTATATCTTTCTCGGCTGCAACATGAACTACGAGAGGGGGGGAGAGAGTCGGGACAGCCTCTCACTTACGCGTGGAAGGAGGAGACTCAGCAAGGTCCCCCCTTCTCACTAACACGTGAAAGAAAGAGAGTCAGGACGAACCTCTCACTAATTCGTATATCAAACGTACTTGGCGTGACACTCACAGCAAGAGAGCTTCAGGCGTCCAGGCTTATTCCAAGACCACAGAACTCATGTGGCCTTTGGATGAAGGTAAACAGCAAATGATCATAAACCTTACTTACGAGAACATTTGTCAACACAGCATGCAATTGCCAGACGGACGCAGCTAAACAGACAGCGCTCGAGCGTGTCAACACTGTCAATTACCCAGACAGCAACACTAAGGGGAGGGGGGGTGAAATGCATATGAATCATTGCACTTACGAGGGACGCAGGCAAACAGACGGAGAGACAGACAGACAGAAAGGTGTCTAGGATACACGAGGCTGGTGCAGGGGGAAGGTGGCTTCTCACTTGTGACATTCCAGCGACTGCAGTGGGAAACCCAACAAGGGGATGTGAAAATTTGAAAAGGTCGGTCGACCTACCTATGACAGCGGAAGCGAGGGGTGTCCAGAGTGAGTGTTGGCAGGCTTCAGAGACCTCCTGGGGCTGGAAGAGAGTGGGAAGCGGTCTGAAGGAGCTACCGCAAAAGAAGAAACATAATAATAGTAATAAGAAAGTGTTGTAGGGTGTCGTGTGTGTTGTGCGCTGTTGACACTGGTGGTGTTCGGACGGAAGGATTCGGTCTCTTGAATTCTCTGTTGCCTCACGTCACCCAGAGATCACTGTTGCCTGGTCACTTTGATGTTATACTGTGACAATCTTCACCTCAATCCTCAACGGCATGTTTACTGAATTGGTTGCTTGGACACTTTCTATACACAGCGTTCACACGGCCTGCTTCTGAACTACACGTACCCACGTAGGCTGGTTCACTGTGCGCTCATATCACAGTAGTTCATACCTGGCCAACTCACGGATCATTACGAAGCTTTCCGATTTCCTCGATTTCCTCAGCGCTCTTTATACAGTGTGTCCATTTGGTCCGCTTCCTGACCTGAGCTACCCATGCAAGCTAGTTTACGCTGCATTTATGATACGGCAGGACACACAGGTCTACGCAACTTACTAATCAGACCACATTTATTGGTTTCACACTACACTCTCTGCACGCATACAAACATCACCAATAATGACTTATCTTTGTACACCAGGAGCGTTCATTCAGTCCCAAACCCATGGTCCTATAAATAAATGTCCATGTCCTTCGTTTGGCCAGACCTTCCTTCTTCATCTACTCACAGCCCTGCTGATAAACAACAGGGCTGGGATGACAGTCGACAGATGATACGATGTTGATCATGGATCCAGCGCTGTGCTTGATTACGTTCCGTCACAGGACCTATATCAAATACTCGTTTCAGTCTAACTGCATTGGAAATGATATTGCAGGATGAGCAAAAAATAAAACATGGAGACATATGCACGAGCAGGTTGATGGACAGGGGTGTCGGGTGAGAGAGAGAGAGAGAGAGAGAGAGAGAGAGAGAGAGAGAGAGGAGGTAGTAGAAGAAATTCGTCAGCAGAATGTTTGGGAGACGTATTCCACCCCAAGTCTGATCACGATCAACGAGAATTATCGCAGCAGTAGAACAAAGCTACTTTTTCATTTCTTCTCTTTTCTTTTTTGCACCAGAACCTCTGACCTCTCCGTAATCTATATTTACTGAAATTACGCTGAGCTGCCTCACGGTCATACAAGCAATTACACAATGTTGTCCCATGATATAAACTAATTATTTAGCCGGGTCGAAAAAAAAGAATATTTATATATTTTGGGGGGCAAACATTACTTTTTTTCTTTAATGTATGTTGACCAGTCATTACCGGCATATGTCATTTGTCGTCAAAATTGCAACAGAGAAAATATGCCTTTTTGAAACGAGGAAAAGTACGTCATCATTTATCCCGAAAATACGAGTCTGACAAAAATGATTTAAGAATTTCGGGATGGTATATTGCTGTCTGTTCCACAGCAGCTGAGTCTTCAGACCTATATACTAAAATAGTCATTCCCTAATCATGTCTTTCCTAATAACTATGACCTGGCACATTTTGAAAGACGAGGTTTTCATTTCCTCCAAGATTCGTAAGTGCTTTCCCCTTTCTCTTCGTTTTCTCTTTCATAATCCTCTCTATATTTCGATTAAGGCCCGGCCTTAATGTGGGCATTTGGACGTGACTGGAGCCTTCAGCATCACAAAAAGAGGTTTTTGACTCTCTGAGAGGTTATTGGGCTAACTCAAGGGTTGGTCATCAGGTTGGCCTTAAACAGACGATTGTAAAATGTGTCCTAAAGAGAGGCTGGAAGAGCTGATGATGTGGTAATTCTGTCCTTCAGCTATTTCAGTAGTAGACCACGAGAGGTCGTAAATGCAATGTTCTGCAGTAGCTTGCAACCCCTGTGAAAGATGATCAAATAAATTGTTACTGAATGTCCTTTTATGTTGTTTATACACGCTTGAAATTGTGGTTGTTTGCTCTCATGAACGACTTTAAATACTGATAACACCCATCCTCACACAAAACATACACACACAAATATAACAGCATATACACACGCTCGGGCTTAGTCAGTGTTCTGAGCACATTGTCCAACGATATACACTTAATACGACTTCTGTAATTTCTTTTGATGTAGATATTTAGTCTAGAATACATTTACTACATTGTTCAGTTCAGAGGGTGACTAAAATGTTGGTGGTGTTCAGGCACTGAAGCGTAACGCTCGCCTTCTCTGGCGCTAGTGTCAATGTTTACCTACCGATGATGCCTAGGAACTACTGTCACATTGCACATTTCACCCTCTGCAGTCCAGGGAGGAACAATTTTAGGTTACTGTACGTAGACATTAACATTTCCCTATAAACTACATCAGGCTGAGTGTCAGTGATAAGTTAAACTTGTAGGACAGTGACTGTAAGAATATTAAGTGAGGTTGACTCATTGTCAGTTCCAAGCTGGACACTCCTTCGGCCCGGCAAAGCCTCGCCTGAGAGGGACTGCTGCCGTAGACGCCAGTAAATAAACATGTCATTCTTTCTGTCTGTCTGTCTGTCTCTCTCTCTCTCTCTCTCTCTCTCTCTCTCCTCAAGTATTTACGATGAAACTTACGGACAGTATGTCTTAGCATTGGAGAATTCCACAGATATTTTGCCCTAAAGACTCTTCGAAGTATGGGTGTGTTATTCATGCGTATCGCCATAATGAAGACGTTTCTGGATTCTTGAAAGCCTTTCGAGGCACTAGACAATATATATATATATATATATATATATATATATATATATATATATATATATATATAACAAACACATGTAAGATTTTCTCGCCTGCCTTAGAATTCTTTCCCTTTTCTACACGAAGGTTATATAACTTCTCACGTACGCTAGTGAATAATACATGATACTCGAAAGCGGGTTTGCAGAGTCGCGACAAACGCCATGAATGAGAGAAAGAAAAAATAAAATCTCTCTCTCTCTTACTCCAAGACCTTAGGGGATAATATTACAGTTCTATGAAGAAAATGTATAAAATAGGGCATTTCATATATAAAAAAAAAAGGGCCATACCTACTAGCACTCCCTGTAGCTTTTTATTACCATGTATTGTTACGACAATTTTTTTTTTCCTTTTAGAAAAAGGATTCGGATTTTCCTTTGGAAATGTATCCCTTCAAAACAGGACCAAAAAAGTAAAGCTGGGTCGCTTTTATTTACGGTTGGGATCATATGCAACATGGAGTTGGTAGACTTTTATTTTTTAACAAAAGCGTTTTTATATAACTTAACTACAAGACTTTAAATGTCTTCGTAAGGAGAATGCTATAATTCTTTTCTCATTTGCTTAGCAGTTATAGCAGAATAGTCATACCTCTGAAAAAATAAGAAGTAGATTACCTTTCATATCGATAGTAAAACTGAAACCCCTTTCAGAGTGATGATAAAAGCTGGGACATTATGGTCAGACTACACCAAGTGGCTGGATAATTGTAACAATAGAGAGGTTAAAAGAATCTACGCAGCAAATTACGAAAGACTAATTAGCTTTCGAGTGTTTTAAAGTGCTTTGTCGAGACTGAATGGATCGAAGCGACGGCTCAGTGCTCAGACACGTTTGGAATTGTTTCTGTCTGAGTCGGGATGCTTTGGGGATTAATTATCAATTTTCTGAATGAGTTCCACTGTATACGGGAAAAAAAGAAAGGTGTTTTTTATATTGATATTACAGGATAACTATGATGTTCGAGTGGGAACACGTGTCTACAGGATTAATTAGAAGAGTCGACCTTTAGCCTATCATTCTCATGGAGCCGAAATACGAACCAGTGTTTCGTAAAGGCTCTGAACCGGCGAGGACTGTGGGAGTTTCGAAGTCTGATACCCGTTTTTCGTTGAGTGAGTCTCGAGGTCTTAGACCCGTTCTTCGCTGAGTGAGTCTCGAGGTCTTAGACCCGTTCTTCGCTGAGTGAATCTCGAGGTCTTAGACCGGTTCTTTGCTGAGTGAGTCTCGAGGTCTTAGACCCGTTCTTTGCTGAGTGAGGCTTGAGTTCTTAGACCCGTTCTTCGCTGAGTCAATATGTGGTCCTGTTCTCTGGCTTCCTTACCAATGGTGGTGTTGGATAAGAGATCCGATATTCAGGTGTGGTTTACTGTTGCTACTGCTGTGTGGTGAGGAGTAACACCAAGAAGCTAGACTGAACGTATTTACGTTTGTTGAAGCTGAAGACCTTCGTAAGATCGATTGGTCAGTAATAAAGTGTTCAACTGATAATGGACTTAATTTTTTCGTTCTCAAGAGAAAATAAATATAACTTGCGTTTGGGTTATGTTCAGAGCCTGTAGAAGAGATACAATCAAAATAGAAGTTTTTGAAATTCAAGTGAGAAAAAGAGAATTGGAGTAAAATAGGAATGTATGAATCCATGTTCAGTACTGGAGAAAAAGTCATTTACACTCGTCGCTGTGAAATAACACATGCTGGAGAGTTGTAATGACTTTTTTGATTTCTTCGTCCTTCAGTCTTCTACCTTGGAACTTTCAGTGATTTTCAAAACATTATCAAGACCATAGACGTGTCCGATCACGGAGCGTATAAGAGAATAACATTGATCTTAATTATTTTTTTTTAACAACATTCATTGCATTTTTATTTATACTATTTCGACTGCGACTCAGTCAGGTCAGATGTTAGCTCCACCTGTGCTTCATATGGGTTCAATTGCATTTTCATTTATACTATTTCGACTGCGACTCAGTCAGGTCAGATGTTAGCTCCACCTGTGCTTCATATGGGTTCAATTCAGCTTCACTTTGATCGAAGCCATGTCGTGCTCTTGGAGCAGTTACTCACGCGCTATAGAAGTAAGACATGCGTTATCTTCTCTCGTGTTATAGCATCGTGTTTGACTTGACTGACGCATACAAGTCGAGGTCAAGGACGAGATGTACCTCGAGATTAACCTTGAGTTCTTGACCGGAGGAACGAGCATCAGGATTCGAAAAGGATTCAGGAAAGGGTTGTTGGTACGTAGGTCTCCTTCAGCGTGGTGATTAAGAGAAAGTTTTTTTTTTTTTGGAAACGAGAAAAAGAAAAAGTATAACCGCAATGGAACCTCTAGTTCACTTGTGGTGCTGTGTCATCTATAGGTCCAGTGACAGATTTACACAGTTCCATTCTGGGTCCTTTCCACCTCCTGTTCCAACCACTATCACTCTCCGGTTCTCTGTTCCTCTCGTCCTTTTCCACTTTTTTTGTCCTTTCTGTTCCCTCTCTTTCTCTTCTCTTCTTCTCCCCACTTTTCGCTTTCCCTTTCCCTTTTTTCACTCTCATATCCCATTCCTATAATTCCATTTCCTCCTCTCCCTTACTCTCTCCCTTCCACATTCTTCCCTCACTCCCTTCCCACCCCCTGTCTTTCTCTCTCTCTCTCTCTCTCTCCCCTATATTCGTAGGAAATCCACCCGAATATTCTTTTTTGGTTTAGCATTCAAGATGTTACCCAACCCGAAGGAGTATGGACAAACCAGTGTTTCACGGAAGGAACATTACAGTACCGGGGGAGAGAAGCTAGAAAATTCTTAACCCTGGATGTGAGAGTGCCAGTCTCTGAGAGAACCCAGTCACATGCTTCTTAATAGAGCTAATGAGAGGTATTAGCACCGTGAGTGCCGTAAATGCGTTAGGGGTTGAGGTAGGATTCTAAAAGAGGGTTTCACAAGGAATGAGGAAGGTGTCTGGTAAATGACTCAGTTAAGAACATGTGTTTCGGACAAGACTGCGTCTTGGGGTTTACTATGAAATGTGTATGGCCGTGAATAATGAATGGACCGGCGGAATGAATGAGAAAGTACTGTGGGGGAAATGTCATTGAAGAAGCTAGTGGATTTGAGTAACAGCCCACTTATGAATAATTACAGAGAGGAAGGTGTGAAGAAATTTATGTCAATTAAGAGAGGAACTGGACAAAATGATCTAATGAAATAAGATTAATCTTGGGTCTCCTGCTGGATATATGTGAATATAAGGGGTATAAGCTTATATGAACTATCAGTTATATATCAGACCGTGAAGGTGTGTTTATGTAATTTCTTATGCAAATTGATGAAGAACCCAGAAAAACATAAATCAAGAAAACACGCAAATCATAGTAAGATACGGCTATATATATAAAAAAAGACTGAATAAAGAATACATAATATAGACTTAAAGGAAAAAAACGGAAAGATAAAATAAAAAAAATATTGAAAATTATAGCTACGTAGAAATGGATTCCCTTGGTAATAGAGAGATATATACATTTTCGTGGGACCAGAGTGGTCGCTTAGGTTAACGAGATAAACACCAATTTGCCTCGTTAGACGACGGCTAATGGAGAGTGGACAAAAGGTTTAAGCTGGATGAAAGAGGTGCAGTCCGTCTCAGGGAAAGTTAATTACAAACATTAACGGTGTTTACAACATCCTTGTGTCGTTGTTGTTAATGTTAGTTAATGGTCGCTGTTGATAGCTGTGCCATATGTACTAAACACACACACACACACACACACACACACACACACACACTCACACACTTACTGAAATGTCTAGAAAGGACAGAAAATACAAGAGGCTTGTTCCATGTAGAGGTTATGGCACTCATGAAATTTTAAGAAAAGGAAAGTGAATCACGTTTTCGAGATGAGTGCCACTACCTACGAGTCCGCTGAGTCTGGGAGACGAAGACAAACCGGACGTTCCCGGTCGATACCGCAAGAGATATGGTAATGAGAGAGAGAGAGACTATTGATGTTGCTCCTGAGTCGAGCTTGTGGCTCTATCACCCTCCTGATACCGAAGCTCTATAACTCTCCCACTACTCTTCTCTCTTCCTAACCTTCCCTTGATTACTGCACCGCCAAGAACCCTTTCATAGATCCCTTCCTTTCAAATCCCTTTGGCTCATAAATCCCTGACAGCAGGAGGACGAGTTCAACAAATGATAAGCTACGTGCAGGTCTCAAGAGCCGAGGGAAATGGTCCAAATATAGAGTGGGAAATATCAAATCCTACTGGATGTGCCACCGGAGATGCCTGTCATAACTTCAGCAGGATGTTTAGCTGTCAGATGATATACAACTCTGGAGCCCAGTGCCAGATGGTTTCCCCCTATCACAGTTGACTTGTGAAACTGCTTTATAAAGCCTCAGGTCCTTCCCATCAATCTGTACCTCACTGTCACAACTCTAAGCAATTCTCCCCCACCTCTTGTGGTAACTCGCCCTCGCTTACCACCTCCCCATACTACCTGTGTCTCCCCTTTTCTGGGTGACTCCTCCTCATTGCTACTACTCCTCCAGCACAATGCTAGCCTAGCTTTATGATCTGTGCAGAACGTGTGTGAAAAGAGATTGTTAAAGACATAGCTGCTACCGATGGTGTAGCCAGTAAACTCAGTGAGTGTGACGGGAAGCCTTCATAGTCTAGACACTAGAATGGTTACAGTGGAGATAGAAGTGGACAGAAGCCATACCTTTCAAGTGGTCAGATACGGGCCGAAGCCCAAGTCAAGGGGAAAAAAAATATATAGATACAGGAACGACCAATAGGTTTATAGAGTTACGCGACGATATGGATTGAGACCTAAAGACCTTAGTCTCATCCGGGCTAGGGGACTCTACTCGAAGATACCTAGATGGAGAGTCTTGTGATCAGAGAACTAATCGAAGGAGACCGTGTTACCCTGGGGCTATAACGAAGGACATAACATGCTGATTAAAACAGTGCAGTCGTTGTTCAGACAACATGGCTCAGGACAGATTGGAAGAAATCCTTAATACGCTTAAGACGCTTATTAGAAACCTTGAAAAGAAAGTTGCAAAGAGGTCGTGTTAGTAGGTCTTCTTCCTAGGCAAGTGCGTGTGTCATGGTGTCTCATGTGAGTGGTTCTGGCATCCTCCACATTTGTCGGTAGATTCTCATATGAACGTAGCCAAAGTACTCGGTGAGGCCGGCCGCCTCGGTCCTGACGCTGGGGGGTCAGTCTTTTTACCTAGTCTAGGAAGGGAGTGAGTGTAACTATGGTTAGTGAACAGCTTCTGAGCAAAAGAGAGTTTATTTCATTTTACAAAGCTAAAAAAAAAGCACATAGGCATTGTGAGTAAGCCCTCATTTATTTCCGAATGACAACTTTACCGGTTGGCTGGCTAACTAGGTGGATCACGATAAATGAGAATAAATATATAGAACTACCAGCGCAACGCATCAAAAAGAGCTAATCAGTGTAATATTGAAGTATAATTCTCTATCACTTTCTGAGCCCAGGAATCCAACTACTCATGTGACGCCTCATGTTTTCATGAGGAAGTGTTGGATTGAAATATCCCGTGTTTCCCCCGAGGTTGTATACGAATGAAAACTGAAATCCAGCTTAGACCACTTTTACAGAACGTGTTGAGGATTATCCTGTTCTCAGAGACATAGTACATGCAAAGCCTTTGATAACTTTGAATCCCAATACAGTATCACAGAATGTGTTTTTGATAATAAAAAAAAAGGCTCAAATAATCTTAAGTGCTTAGATTGGATGCCAAAAGCTTTGGGCCCGCGACAAGCTGACAGTCTGTATCTAGATCCCACATTACGGAAGATAAGCTTGGCGCTGCAGCGGGCAGAGGACGGACTCGTTCCTGATGGCGACTCAACGCCCGGCGGACCGCCCGAACCGTAATACCGGGGAGGGAGGGAGACTACTGTACCCAGGGAGAAGCCTGTTCCCTATCTTCAAAGAGGGAGATGAGAGAGTGAGAGAAAGAGAGAGAGAGAGAGAGAGAGAGAGAGAGAGACGAACTGCATCCGTTTTACTCATAACCTCACAACTGTCAAAGCTTGGGCTTAGCGTAAGCGAGAAGCTGCAGCCATCACAAACGAAAGGGCAAAGTCAGCTGCTGGACACCAGGCCAGGTTGCCGTGGTGTCCTGCGGACGCGTAGTACCGAACGCCAGCTGTGTGGGTGAAGGTCAAAGGGGATGTGAAGAGCCTAAGGGATTGGATCTGTGTGTGTGTGTGTGTGTGTGTGTGTGTGTGTATGTGTGTGAGTGGGTGTGTGTGTGTGGGTGTGTGTGGGTGCGTGTGGGTGCGTGTGTGTGGGTGTGGGTGTGTGCGTGTGTGTTTGTGTGTGTGTGTGGGTGTGGGTGTGTGTGTGTGTGTGTGTGTGGGTGGGTGTGGGTGCGTGTGCGTGTGTGTGTGTGTGTGTGTGCGTGTGGGTGTGTGTGCGTGTATGCGACGGGACACCAGACAAAAGGGAGAGTTAGTCAGAGGATTGTGCGTCTGACAGGACCTCAGAGAAGAGGACGGGTCAGAGAGAGAGAGAGAGAGAGAGAGAGAGAGAGAGAGAGAGAGAGAGAGAGAGAGAGAGAGAGAGAGAGAGAG
>JAYMFT010071351.1:0-28912 GCA_038088735.1 Panulirus argus
CACCACTTCCTCTCTCTCCACCACACCACTCTCCCTGACTCTCACACTTTGCACCCCACCCTGACCAATACACCCTATATCTGCCATTCTATCATCAAACACATTCAACAATCCTACAAAATACTCACTCCATCTCCTCCTCACTCCTTCATTCCCTGTTATCACTTCCCCCCTGCCCCTTTCACCGACGTTCCCATTTGTTCTTTTGTCTTACGTACATTATTTACCTCCTTCCAAAACATCTTTTTTTTTCTCCCTAAAGTTTAACGATATTCTCTCACCCCAAAAATTCACAATGACGTCACACAGACCTGCCCCCAAATTTATACCAAAACGTTTGCTCATCTCTCCACCCACTCTTACACACCATCCAACAGTTGACCCCCTACCCTACATATCTTTAACACATCCCATAAAGCATTCCACTCGACTCTGTTATACCCTTTCTGCATATCCATTAAAGCTGCCTGCAGCTTCTTACTTTTCACTAGATAATTTTCTTGTCATTTTCACCACAAAAATCTGATCCACACTTTCCCTACCTCTCCTAAAATTACATTCAGTGACTTGCATCACTATCAATTAAGACTTGCATACACTTTTCATTATATACTTAATAGACTTATTCCCCTATAATTTCTACATTGTGAACACCTTTTCCTTTGAATAAAGGAACAATAATTGCTTTCACCCAATCCTCAGGCACAACCTTTTGCTTTCATGCAGAATTTCATATCAAAATCATCCACTTTATCACATTTTTCCTTCCATACTTCAACATTTCAGCTGTAATCCTATCCACTTTTGACCTTTTTACTTCCTTTCTTGCTATAGGCCTTTGCAATTTGTATCTTTTTTTTTTTTTTTTCCATACCCATGTATGTAACAGCTGCTGCCTCACCGTCTCCCATATTCATTAGTTCTGTAAAATATTTGATCTTTCACTTTCTCAGCTTTTGATGCAACAACTCCCCTACCTTACTTCTCACATTTATAATTCCACTTTTTTTTTTTTTTTTTTTTTTTTTTTTTTTTTTTTTTTACAATGCTTATTCTCCCTAAACATTTCACACAAATTTCTCCCAAAATCTTCATATATTTTTTTTCTGCTTTTTCTATCAGCTTCTTAACATTATGTTCACACATCTTATATTCTTCCCTCCTCTTTTGCCAAATTTCCACTGGTACATCCTTTCGAGGAATCTACCACACGCTCTTTTCTTCTCTTCTACTGCATTTCTTATATCATCCGTCCACCATGCTTTTCCAATTTTATTCTTATATCTCACAACCTTGTATCCAACTACAGATTCTACAACCTTTAAGTCTTACAAAATCCAGTAATGCCCATTGGCCCCAAACCCCTGTCACCCATGTATATTTATATATGGACATTTCTTTAACCCCTTAACTCCTTCAGACATAGATTTATGCAAGCTGTAAACATAAGTACATGCATTGCGTTTCACACCTTTATTTCAAGCCGCCAACTGGGCCTGGGTGGTGGATGAGTTGGTAGTGCATGATTTCCCCCCACAGTCAGTTATCTTCTTGCACTGCCAATGACAGAACATTCCTGTGTTTTATAAGAGGAAACTGAGTCACTTCTGATTAGATTTTTAAGACTAGGCAGATGCTTCAGCAATGAACTTTAACCAAGGTGAGGCAGAAGGTGTTTCTAGCTCAAATGGAGGCAGTTTTGCGAGTATCCACAGGCTCTTTTCTGTTTCTGTTACACCAGGTACCCCATTACACTGTTATATCCCCAGTTGCCATATCACCTCGATCCATTGCTGATACATAAACTCAGCTTCTCCTAAGAAGCACCCCTCTCCTCCTCACTCCTCTTGCTACCAGGTACTTAGTCATTGAAAATCACCCAATACTTGAAGTCTACTTTCATTTTCACTAGCATCAGTTTTGATTACTCTTACGTTTTTTAACCCAGTCCCTCAACTTTTCCTTCATTAGAAGTGCCACCCACTCCTTTATTCTAATATTCTCAATAAGCCAAGACTTTACACCATGGACATTCCCAAACCATTCTACCCCCTTCCCTTTCAGCTTAGTTTCACTCACAGCCAGAACATCCAGGGTCCTCTCCTCAAACTTAGCACCTTTTGTCTCCCTTCTTCTCATTGTGGTTACATCCATGCACATTTAAGACACTTTAGCCTGGGCCTTCAGGTGGAAATCTTAAGCTTGGTTCTTCTGTTAATGTTTTTGGGAAAGTGATAATGAAAGGAGGGGAAGGTTTCCAGCCCCCATTCATGCTCCTTTGCAGGACATACACAGGGAGTTTGGATAAAAGAGGGGTGGTGAAAGCCTTGCTTACGATGAAGTGTAAGAATGTGGCATGAGTGGATAGGAATGCCTGAAGTTTCTTACGAAAAGGGCTGACATTGCTTTTGATTGGTTTATCAGTATTTTCAAAGAAAGTATGGCCCAAGCTGTAGTGCCTGAGGACTAGCAGAATGCATTTATAGTGTTCTTATATAAAAACATACAGAAAAGAAGTAAATGCTCAATTTATATAGGTTTAAATTTGTTAGGTATATCTGGTAAGATGTATGGAACAGTGGTGAATGAAAAGGTGATGATATGCATAGAGCATCAGACTGAGTAAAGATAATGTAGCTCCAGGAGTGGCAGAGGATGTGTGGACTAGGTGCTTGCCTAGAAAGGTTTGTGTGAGGCATACTTGCAGAAAGAAAGGGATCATGTGGGATTCGTGGATCTGGAGAAAGCATATAATGGGGTTGACAGAGATGCCTTTCAGGTGTTCTAAATGTATTATGATGTGGAAGCAAAACTAGTAAATGCAGTAAGTTTTTATTAGGAGAGTTATGGCATATATAAAAGCAGAAAAGGGGGAGGGTGAGTAGATTCAAGTTAAGGAGGGTCTGAATCAAGGGCCTGTGATGTTCCCAGGCTATTTAATCTTTAGATGGACTGTGATTAGGGAGGTAAATGTGTCTTGGAGTGGGGTTAGTTGCTGTTTGTAGATAATACAGTTCTGTTGGCAGACTTGTGAAATTTCAGAAGCTGGTGAATGAATTTAAGAATTATTGAAAGGAGGAACTCAAATGTTATTGTGCAACACAGCAATGTAATAAAAAGTAGTGAGTGGGTGAGACATGTTGGTGTAAGTGCAAGATTGAATGGAAAGAACAAGGAGGGAGTGGAGTGCTTGGTGTACATGGGAGTAGACATGGCAGTGGATGGAATGATAGGAACTGAAGTGAGTCATGGTGTGGAAGAGATAGCTTAGGTCCTGGGTACATTGAAAAGTGATGTTTGCTTCTGTTATAGCAAATATAGGTATGTTTGAAGGAACAGTAGTCCTAGCAGTGTTGTTTGGATGCGAATCTTTGGCCTCTAATGCAACAGAATGGAAGAGGAGGGACATGTTAGAAATTAATTGCCTTAAGACATGTGGTGTGAGGGGGTAATTGTTATAAGAATGACACTGTAAAAGCAATATATGAAAGCAGATGCAGTCTGAATGACAGAGCTAAGCAGGTTTGCTTAAGTCATTTGAACAAATGGAGAGGATGAGAAAAAAAATTGACTAAGAGGATCTATACATCAGAAGTGAAGGGTGAAATGGGGGGTGGGGTAAATATAAGGAAAAGAATGAAAGAGCTTTCGAGGTATCATGGACTTTTAAAACATTCAGGGGGATAAAATGAACTGGAATGATGTGGTTTACAAAAGTGACATGATATCTATGTGCAGAACCAGGGTACATGAAGCAGTTAAGGTAAACCACAAATGGTAAATGGGGCTTGCCTGTGGATGATGGACTCTAGTTTCAGAGCACTAAATATTACACCCAGAGATTAGATGTGAACAAATTGGGCTGCTGTTCATGTTCCTGGTAGTACTTTACAATGGTAGGAAACAAGAAGCATGCATTAATGAAGATAAGGATAAAACCTTTATATTTGACAGTAAATATAAAACAGAACAGAGTTACAAGCAGTGTCCAAAAGGGATCTGTGCTGGCTTGACTGTTAACTTTGATTTGAAAGTAATTAGGATAAAGTGTATTATTTTCAGAGTATGATTGCTGATGATGCCAGACTTATGAAGTAGAGTTTGGAGTACTGATGAATGCACTGCAAGGAGATGAAGAGAAAATTGTACAAATGGTCAGAAATGTGGGTGATGAAATATACTCCAAATAAATGTAAAAACAGCTAACAGCAGTGAACACTGTGTTCTATATTTTTACTACATCTGCTCCCTAACTTTGAAAATACAACAAAACAAGGGATCTCTGCAGTCTGGATCCTTTGACCCAATAACAGTTTTAACAGAACTGTATTCCATCACTGTCACAGAACACATTAACACAAATTGGAGTAAGTTGACTGCATAAAACACAAACAGACATGCACATTTAATGTTTCTTTTATTTTTTGTTTTACTATCCATGATTAGAGTAACTTTTGATATAGAGTGTATCATATTGTGCTGTGTTCTTAAAAATGAATATTATAATTTGGAGACAAACATGCCCTGCTTTGCCTGCATGTTTGCATTTGGACAAAACTTACTTCGTGTGATTATCTTCTTTCCTGAACTCAAAAAACTGTTTGCACGGAAGAAAGATTAATAGTCATGCATTTACTGCATGATTTATTTTTGCTGTCTTGATAGCATAAATTTAGTGAACTAGTCATAATCCAGAGATGCATTGCCCAATTTTACTATGCTTGACAACAATTTTTACAGTATGTATATTTTGCTCAAGTGTATAGTGATATGATGCTGTATAAATAAAATGTTTTTATCTATAAAGAAGTTTCCGTGACCTACATTCTGCTGAAAGATGCTCATTATGATAGTTTTACATGGTTTATTTACACATAAAATATGTGATGCACAATCTAATCAGAAATAATTCAGTTACGTCTTCTGTTGCAACAGCAACTAATATTTATTCTTCTGTCAACAGCAAACATATCTATTGTGATTAAACTGTTAGGAATAATGTTACAACAGTTCTTTTCAAAACAACATTAAACACTTCTCTTCCCAAACTGCTGTCGTTCTCTATACTTCTTAACAAATGTCAGTGTAGATTTGTTCCTAATACCAAATTCAAGGAGTCTAGTATTATCATCAGTCAATTTTTCTCCATTGTAGCAAAGCCAGTATGTCTTCCATATGTATCGCCAGCTTATCTTGTTTTTTGCTCCTTTCCGACTCTGACAAAAGATATGTATATACATAAATATAGGAAATTAATTGATTAAGAGAGATTCAAATAAACCATGTCTAAAAAAAAATGAACTCTGTTATATGAAAATGAATTTCTTATCTCTAAAAAGTATTGCAAAGATCATATGACTGTCCTTAGTAAAAATTTTCTCCTTTAACTAGGGTAAAGGCATGTCATGGTGCAGAGAAACAAGTAACACTTTATTTTAAACCCTTGATAACCTGTAATACTGCTGCCACAACCAAAGAGGTTGAGCCAGGCTTGTTGGTAAGTTACTGTGGCATCATATGACATGCATGGACATGGTGAAAGGCTAGGAATAATGCTGGCTCCCAAGTCCTTCTCATGCACACAATCCTGCATCTTATTTCCAGCTAGATAATGATTATACAGAGCCCATCTTTTGCTTTGTTCTATACTCATTACTTTGCTTGGGATGAATTTCATCAACCATGCTTCAGACCATCTTTGGCATCTGTTCAGGTCCCCTGATATGCTGATGCAGTCCTCCTCACCTTTTGCTTCCTTCATGACCTTTGCATCATCTGTAAACATATTCAGGTAGGATTCCATACCTTCAGGCAAATTATTAACGTAGATCCAGAGCCAAATTCTGTGGCACTCCATTAGTCAATTCAACCTATTTGGAAAAGGCGTTCCTAACATCGGTCCATTGTTCCCTTCCACTGAGATAATCTGTCTAACAAAGGAGTTTCTCCCTTACTCCTACCTAGTAAACTAGCTTCTTAATCAGCCTCCCATGCTGTAAAGTGTCAAATGCTTTTTGGCAGTCCAAATACACAGTCCAGCATGCTTTCCCATTTGCCCTAAACTTAAAACTCTGAAGGTACACATGACCTCTCCCTAAAACCATGATGCTGTCTCTCACTTAGAAATCTTCTTTTCCAAAGAAAGGCATCTATTTGCTTTCTAATAATCTTTTCCAAAATCTTACAAACCATACTGATTAGGGACCCAGTCTGTAGTTCATTTCCTGTTTCCTGTCTCTTTTCTTATAACAGGTACAATGTTTGCCCTTTTCCTTTCCCTTGGCACTTTGCCTCCCTCCGGTAACATCCTGAACAGTAACTGAAATGGTTTATCTAATTTATCAGTGTATATCTAACAAATATGGTGAAATTTTATCACACCCATGAACCTTGTATGGGTCAACTGAAATTGTTTATCTAATTTATCAGTGTGTATCTTTAACAAATATGGTGAAATTTTATCGCACTCATGAACTTTGTATAGGTCAAATCCTTTTAGAATTCTATTAATATCTTTTCTAGATATCTCAATGATTTCTAAACCTCTGCCCCATTCAACCTCACTGGTGCTGGGGCTATAGTGTCTTCTTTCACTGAGAAAACACTACTGAACTTGTTATTCAGCTCCTTACAAGTCCTTACATCATCCTTTACAATTTCTTTTTATGAATCCCTTAGCCTGATTAGCTGCTCCTTAACTGACAACTGACTCCTCATGAATTTATGTAAAACTTTTGGATTTTCATCTGCCATATTTGCAATTTTCTTTTCTAAGTTTCTTGGTTCCTCTTTTCTTATCCTGCTATACTCATTCTGTGCTGTCTTATACCTGGGAAAAGCTGACTGGCTGAAGTGCTATCTACATCTTTGCTACTGCATATCTCTCTGCTCCTTTGCTTTATGACATCATTTATTACAACACCTTCTTTCTTTCCGTTCCCTCTGTATTTGAGGCTTGAAGTTCCCATGCCTCTACTCCATGTAAATTTAACAGTACCTTTCACCACAAATCCCTGGTTCCTGGCTACTTGACTCCATATTCCAACCTACATTGCCTTAGAAATTAATGAGGTTTGTGTAACTTCCATGATTATGTCTCCTCTTTATGTCCTATCTCACCTCTGCTCTTTTCATATCCTCATTTACCACATAGTCAAACTTAAGCATTTCATAATCACTTCCTCCAGTTGAAGTATCATATATATCCATGCTAGTATGTAAGAAGATAAGATCAAATGATGTATATCATATATATCCATGCTAGTATGTAAGAAGATAAGATCAAATGATGTTGTATCAGTCCTCATCCTAGTATGCTCCCTGACATGTTGGTATAAGAAATGTTCGTGTAAAAACTTGTCTCTCCATTGACTCCCCATCACCATGATAAGCCAAACTTCCCCAGCCTGTCTCCTTATAATTGAAATCATCCATTGTCAGTACTTTATCAACCCTAAGAAGGGAGTCTTTCACTGCTTCGTTTACTATCCTGACTGTTCCTTCATTTTTATCATAACATTGCAATTCTTTAAAGGATTATGTAACAACTTGTTTCTTTGGAAAGCTTAGTTTCCACAACTCCTACAATATCAGGTACACTTTTCCTTATACAGTCCTTGAACATTTAATATTTGAATACATTCCTTTCCGCGTGACATACCATCTCTTAACACTCCAGCCCTCTCTGCAATGCTAATGGGGCTGCTCCATCCTTTTGCCACATGTGGTGATTCTGGGATTTTGTCTTTTGACTAGTCTTTGCCTTTGTCCCACCCTTTCTTTAATTTGTCATATTTGATGAATATCCCGTTGAATTCCGCCATGCCTTTAAATTCTTAGCTCTTCTAAGTACTTCCTGGCTTGATGACTCTATAAGTCAAACATAACTGTAACTGGTCATTCCCTTATGTCTTGGTTAAAACCATCCATTCTTCTCTTTTCTTTTATCAAGGAAATTGCATCTGGTAGCTCCATTGCCTCCAGCAATCTTTTAAAATGCATTTCCTCTTTTTTTTTTCAGGTGTATAATCTTCAAAGCCAAAAATTTTCAGTGATTTAGATTTTTGAAACTTCTGCTTTACTGATCTTACTGATTTAAGTGCCACACACTTTTCATCTAGATCCCTCAACATAGAAGTATCAACCTAAGTGTCTCAACTTTATGATCTCGCATTCAGCTAGCAAGCATGGGTTTTGTATGCTCTGTAATTTTCTAAGCCTTCCATCAACTCACCCATATACTTTCTTTATTGCTTCATCTCTAACAATGCACATTTTACTTTCTACCACTTTTCTTAATTTTCTGTGTACCTCTTTGTGTCCCCTTAGGACTATGTTCCTCTACATCACTTTTAAAGCTCTGTTGATCTACTGCTGAAATTTCTTCTTCTAAACTTCCCTGCTCTCTACTATCATCAGTCTCTCTGTGTACATTCGTTCTTTTCTCTAACTAAACAGCTGTTGATATTGATTCAATGGATTCTGTATGTTTTTGTCCTTTCCTCTACCTGAATGCTGCCAGTATCCCTTCTGCAATTCCTTGCCCAATTTTGTCTTCAGCAGATTTTGTGTGCATTGTAGTCCTTTCCTTTGGCTGAACAGCCTCTTGTACATCCAGAGAAGAACCATCAGATTTTGTTTGCTTTTTAATGGATTCACCTTTCCTCTAGTTTTGTATCCCCTGAATCCCTTTCATTATACTATTATTTCCATTCCTCTCTAAGCTGAAGACTCCCTTTATGATCCTTGTAATGCTTCCTCTAGTCTTGCACCTTAAGAAATGCCCATAACATTCCCAAACATTTTCTCTCTGGTGTTTCCATGTCTAGTCTCCTCTTTTTTTTCATTTTTGGCCTTTTTTTTTTTTTTTTTTTTTTTTTTTTTTTCCCAGACTGATTTTGGCAAATTCCTGTAACTGAGACCATACAAGCTATTCCTAGCTCAGGCAATGCTAGAGGTCTTAAATTATCCCCCAAAGTAATACCAGTGACAGTAATGAAGATTACTTTAGCAAATAAACCCAGGAACATGAGGAAAATTAAGATCTTTAACTGACAAAAGACTGTTGCCTTTTGGTGACTAAAAGTCAATTTTACTCCCCATGAGCGGGCTCTCATTTTTACATTATCTTACTACACCAGTTCACTTCACAATGTTATCCACTTTCTTACAAAAATTGGTTCTCCTTAAAAGGTGAAAAATAAAAGCAAGAAAAGAAACTGATTCAGTGAAGCTGGTAACACTCCATTTGACCTGAACCTGAGAAGCTTCCACTCCCACACCTTACTTAAACTCAAAATTTGGCACATTCATACTGATCATCTCATGCATATACCACTCAAAATACTACAGCTCAAGTGTACAGTTGTGATAAGTGTGGTATATGATATATAAAATGTCCAATGTGTAAATACCTGTACAGTTGTATTTAATTTACATCAGTGGAGGAAGAGAGTGTAGTAAGAAATTATGTGTGCATTGATATTTGATTCTGGGGGTGGTCTGGTCTTCCGCACAACTAAGTCATCACTTCAGTCTACGTATGGTAAGTCATACATTACTGTTATTAATTTTTTTCATGAATTGTGTAACTCTGAGAAGTTTGCAATGATCAAACACTTTTCATGAATTTGTGAACACAAACTATGGAAAATTTCTGAATTCTGTTATATGTTCACAGTTTTTAGTACAGTAAACCCTCGATTTAACAGACCCCAATATAACAGATTTTGAATTTAACGGACCGGGTAAATAATAATATATTATTAATAATTCAAAAATTAAAAAAAAAAAATCAAACGCCTTACCATGTACATTTCAATCACACTTGTTTTTAGTAGCGTAGGGTATACTCACTTTGTTTCGGTCTCAGTTTGCCTCAAGCTATTGTGTGGTTAGGTTGTATACAGAGAATTGTGACAATATTTTTTAAATAATTTTTTAATCCTTACAATTCAAAATGGCATTAAAAAAGTGAGAGAGGAGGTAAAAGAAAGCATATGAACTGTATATTGTATTAAAAAATGACCTATATAGGTTACATTTGATTTAATGGACTTTCGGCATTACCGGACGCCCATTCCCCGCTATTAGTCCATTAAATCAAGGGTTTACTGTAATTCCAAAATTGCAGGATTTCAATTTGGATGGAGTTCCCAAAAATAGCGAATTAGTGGCGAATTAGTTAAGTTGTCCTTAAGTTCCATGGTGAAGGTGGAATTTTCCTTTCATAAGCAGCCAGATTCAGTTCTGGCTAAACCTTTTCACATGACATATAAAAATCAGTTGTTTACATGCCAGGAAAGAAATGTATAGTTTTATGGTCAAAAGCTGAATCCCAAAGTCAGAAGGTAGGTTAATTCACAGGTAAAAGCTTTATTGAAGTTGCATAACTCCAGCAATATCAACACTGTAGTAGGGGACTTATGCTATTCAATTCTACTGGGAAACAACTGTATAAAGTTTTAGAAGAAAGTGATTTTAAGTTTTCAACAATGACCAAAGATGAGACAGTGGATGATGGACAGACAATGGATGGCCAATGATGACAAAGTCATCCCTTTGTGACACAAAAAGAAGTGATCCTAATCTGAATTAAAAGGGAAAACGTGTGGGGTAAATTTGTTTGAGTATACAGATAGGATGAGTGAAGAGCAACTGGTAATTAGGATCTGTCAAAAATGAAGAGAGAAAGGGGTAGGGGATGCCATGGATGAGGAGGGTGGAGTAAAAGGAGATTTGGGTAACACCCAGAACATTTAAGAAGGTGAAAGTCATGAGTTGCATAGAAAGAACTGGAATGATGTGGTATATATGGGGGATAAGGGGATATTGACATGTTGTTTATGAGATGAAGCTAGATATATGAAGCAGTAAGGGTATACCATAAAGTAGTCTGTGGGGCTTGGCTGTGGATGGTAGCATCTGGTTTTGTTGCATCACTCATAATGGTTAGAGACAATGTGTGCAAATGAGGCTGGTTTGTTTTTTTATAATACTACCACACAGAGCTGGAAAAGGCAACTAGGAGTTAAAAAGGGATACAAAACAAAAAGCAAAAAGTATTAAGCTGACCCATCAAAACTAAATCTACAGTCACCACCATACTGTGACTATTGACAGGGGTGATGGTAATGTCTTTAGCTACACTAGTTTTCCAAGATAAGTACTTACAACTCTTCAATCTTGTCTACACTGCAACAGAGTGAGCAAGTGAATGATGATAATGCAGTAGCTGCCTATATGGTAACACCTTACTTAAAAGCTATGGTGTCAAAGACCAGGGAGGATTGCTGTGTTGCTGCTGAGTTCTGTGAACTAGCTTTTGCCTACTTCACATGTTTCATGATGGTCAAAGAGTGATGAATCCTCATGAATAAACCATATTTTGGGAGAATAAACAGCAGGTTTTCTATCAGATGCTTATAAGAGTCTATCTGCAGGTAAGAAAAGGAACATTCATGTCAATTTTAGACAGTTGCATTGGTGAAGCAATGGACAGTTTACTGGTTCATCTATTCCACGTTCAACACACAACATAATCTCTATGGCAATAAACAGTAAGAAGTAGTTGGCAGGCAGCCACCAACCAGCGAGGTATAATACCCACACTACCTACAAGAGTATTGGGAGGATTAATGACAGCTGCGTAGTGAGCCAGCACTTTAGTGGCTGCCAAGTTGCACTCCACTGACTCTTTCTGCCTTACCCATGCATGAACCTGGCATTCTGTCCACAAACATACAAGCTCTCAATGTTATACATAACACCTGACAACACTCAACTCGCACAACTTAAGTCTTCATAACTAGGATTTCCTGCAGTGAATGCTATGCGCTAGCCCTGCCTTTTGGCAAAATGGTAGGAGCAATAGATAGAAGTTACAGGTAAGACCATTAGGAGGAAGCATCAGGTAGAAGCAGTGGGTTGGAACATAGGTAATAGTTGGTAAGAACCTCTGGAAACACTCCGCTAGAGTTGCACTCTGCCAGTGGCCTGCTTAGGGTGAAGCACTTAAGGCTAAGAAGCATCACTGGAGTTCACCTTTTATGGAGACTCTTCCCGTGGCTACCCCCTTGATGGAGCCAGAGGGAACAGGTATCAAAGATGTAGATACAGAGATAGAACATTAAATACTGCAATGAGAAGCAGCATAATCTTAGTTTAAGAAATTAAATTTCCATAAAATATACATGAAACTAAAACATGCCAACTTAGAAACTGACTTGAAACTGACTCCTGTAACTTTCATCTTGTGTGAAGCATGTTGTGATCCCAACAGACTTAGTTCCAGTCTGAACAGACATGCTGAGGATTAATCAGTTCCTACTTTCTACTTATGGTAATTACTTCATTAGGCACATGCAAGTTAACCAAAAATCCTGTATCATTTGCAGTCTGTATCTTCAGACTTGCCCTGGATGACATAATCAAGCCAACTAATTCCAAGAACTTGAAGCTATGAAATAAACAGACCCACTGACAGGGTAAAGGAAAAATTCTTACATTCTCCAATAACTATGATATATGGTAATGTGGAAATTCAAGAGCAAAACATTTCACTAACCAGAACAAGAGCCACATGATGTTTCAAACCTTGCTTAAGGTCATGAACAGTTGCCTCACGAGGAATGACTATACTCCAAAAGCCTCCATCATCCTTCTCAATATACACTTTCATTGCTCTCCCATGTTCTAGTTCGATTAAAGCATTTACCTATAAATAAAAATAAATCTTTAATGAACTAGTATGGGCAGGCTTGGGAAAGTTGCTGAGGCTGAATAACATGGAAAACTGCAAGAAGTTTAAATCAAAAACATAATTACAGATGGTTATAATGGGGATGAGCAGAGAAAATGATGGCAAAAGATGAAATTTTCATTGCATTAATACTTAATATAAAGGGCAAAGAAGGCTCAGTACAATTCCGTCAAAAGCATCATCCATCTGCCAGCACTGTTAGAAAATTTTCAAATTAATAATGTGAATTAACAGGATTGGCCACTCTTGTTTGTGTGACGTCAATCTCACTCCCAAGTACAAAAGTCTGCATGCCTCAGCAATTGTTGGCAATTCACTGTGATACTGCCCTAAACTCAACCTTGAGTAAGGCATGGAAAGGACCAGAAAGCAGTCCTCTTCAGAGTGGAGCAAGAAAATGGAAACATCATTCACTGTCTATTCAGGAAAAAGTTCAATTACTGCAAAAGTTGAACAAATGAGTTTGGATAAGGTGTTTGTGTGCACTATAAAAGTTAGCTCCTATATAATGTATAATCTGAGGAAGGAAAAAATACATTAATTAAACGTTTATGCTGCAAGTGAAACATGAGCATACATGGGTGGATAGGAAAGATTATTCACTGGGCATTACTGGATTACTAACTAAATGACATACATGCAAAAAGAGACTTGGATGTGAATGTGCTGAGAAGGGCAGCTGGTGGGATGTCTGATGGTAAATATTTGCAGAGGCTTTGGGAAAAGAAGGAATGATATGGGTGAAAAGAGGGTGGTGAAAGTAAGTGAGCTTGGAAAAGAGATACCTGGAGAAATTAAGTGCAGAATGGCAAATGGTGAGAGGAAATCAAACTAGGGGTAGTGGGTGAGGAATGGGAGGTATTTAAGGAAACAGTGCGGACATGTGAGAGAGGTGTGTTGCAAGAGGAAAGTGGAAGATGAGATTGTAAGTTGTAGTGAGCACTGGAATGAGGAATACAATTTACCATGTCATTCATTGAGTATAAGTTGAATGTTTCTACCTCAAGGCAGTGTTAGCCTCTCTGGGATCCCTAACACTCATGTTCTATGTAGCACTTTCTTCTGTACAACCATTTTCACTATAAATTTTCTGAACATGAGAATTATTATCCATTGTTTTGTTTGGTTAGAACCAACTGAAGAGCAATTTACTTAAAGAAATATATGAAAAATACAATTTACTCTTTCATTCAATGTGAATAATTTGTATGTTCTGAATGATACATGATCATAGACAATGTGAAAAATTTTATTTCTACCTGTTTTCTCCTAAATTATACCAAAGTGTGAAGATAACTCTTAATTCATGTAATATGTAAGAGGCTACTGAAGAGAATTGTAGAAAAATATAGGAAAACTATAACTTCCCATATTATTCACCAATTATGTGTTGAATGTTTTGAGTCAAAAGTTTTGAACCAAGACTCTTAAGTCATAGGTCAAACATCGGTGACTGCAGCACTCAGTGAACATAACAAAAGGAATTTCAAAAGCTCAGATCTTTCGTTAAACAGAATTTTGGATGCTACATGTTCTACTTTGTAACAGCTCTGCAATGATTTCAAACAGAAATGAAGTCAAAATGAGAACAGGAAAAGGGAAGTTGTTTTATGGTCCAATACATAAGTAAATGTGTATAAAAGCAAGGTTATTTGGTTTAGGAGTGAAGAGAGACAAGTTATTTGGAGTGTGAGTTTGAATGGAGGAAACTTGGAGGAAGTGGAGCACTTTAGATACCTGAGATACACTGTCCCTTAAGCAACAAACTTCAGAATAGAAATCAAACTAAGGCTGAGGGGAGTATGGTTTAGTTAAAAGATGAAGTACGTGACTAAAACCCAGCCAATATAACCTTCGCAATATGGTCAGCATATCCAGATGTATTCTGGTCAGCAAAGCAGTAGCAGTTTTAAAAAATCACTTAAAAGCTGTGAAAGAAGACCACTAAATGCCAAATTAAGCAATCTGAGAAGGGAGATAGGTTGTACAAGCCCAGTTTGAAGGGAAAGTAACAAAATTATGATCTTAGGAACCCACAGGGGCTGACAGTCGTTCGACAACGGGAAAGTTCACAGAAAAAGAATAAATTCAAAGAGAATCAAAAGAGGAGTTATGACAACCATGAACATGTTGAATGTTTAAGTGCCTGTTCCAAACAAGTCAAGGACAAAAAAAAGTAAAGGCCTTGACTACACTAGGACTGTCTTATGTAAAAAGTCAATATTGCTAAACACTGAAATCCCTTGTATAGAGAACTGCAGCAAATGGATGTGTAGACAGCATTACCTCACAACAGGTTGTCAAATAATTGAAGAATTGTACATAACCAAGGAAAATGGAGAAAAATACACGAAACACACAAGTTACAGGGTAAGGAAACTGTGAGCCAGATGGCACAGATGCTGGGAAACTGAATATCCACAAGGAGAGCAATAAGTGTTCTGGTTCTGTAGTACGCAAAAGCACCACCCATGAAGAGGACACAGCAGTAAAGATTATACATGAAGATTTGAAAATAAACAGAAGGCAGATAGTGTTTCTTCATAAGGGCAGTTAGGTCTGAGACTGCAAATACTGGATAGTGGATAAAGATTAAGCCTGGTCTAGAGGCAGTGTCAGTAGAGATTAAGGTGGGTTACAGGCATTTGGTGATAGTCAAAGAGGCCCAGGAACCCCTCCTTTACCAGTGTTCATTACGAATAAAAGATCATGGAAGAGGGGAAAGAGCAGCAGAGCTAAAATAAAACTTGAGGAAAATACAGGTGTAAACACAGAGACCAAAGATCAAAAAACAACAAAAACTGATACATCGAAACCAGGGATATCAAACAGCAGAGGGGAAAGGTAAATTCAGCTTATCAAATGCAGATGGACTGTTAGCAAACATCAAAGAATAAGAGATTACACATCATACATACGTGATAACAAAATAATCATTGGAGGTTTTGGGAAAAAACTAGTCTTTCATGAATACACAATACCAAGAAAGGAAAGTGGGGACAGAAATAGGGTTTGGCCTTTTCAGTAAGAAACAATATTAAGTTTCATATAGTTCAAGTTCACAAATGCCAATCAGATGAACTGAAAACAGATGTCTTCAGATAAGACTAACTGTGTAGTTACTGCCAAATCAAATGCAAAAAGAAAACCAACCTCCTCCAACGTGACTTGAGGATGAAGGTCAGCTAGTACTGGATCATCTTGTAGAAGCTGACTTAGAGCCCCTTGAAAATACCTTTTCAGCTCAGCATGGGAGAGTGTATTCAATTCTGAGCTTTCAATTTCCTCTTTCTCGAGAGCTTCCTTATATTCACTGGATGTGATGATGTTTCTGGTATATCCCAGAACATTCTCAGTTTCTTCATCTTGTGATTTCATTAACTGTGCCCCACAGATGGGAAGGATATTTTCTACAGACCCTCCTATAGCATCAGATGATGAAGAGCTTTCAGTATGAATTTTCTTCTCCATTTTCTGAAATGAAAATACCATCAATTGAGATATAATTTAGCAACAGCTAGAACGTTAGGAAACATTAAAAAACTTTTATAACTGAGCTTAAACTAGAATGTGGAAACAATTTATAGATAAGCCTGTAGACATCAGAGACAGACACTCACATACACCAATCAATGCACCCAGAACCTTTGCTCCCTTACCCACCGAATGGCTTACTTCAGCTCCTGTGGTTCCAACTGCTGCCATGTCCACTCCTGAGTACTCAAAACATTCAACTTCATCCACATTCTCTCCATTCAAACTCACAGTCAAACCAACCTGTCTCTCTTTCCTACTAAACTTAACAGTCAAGTTTCTCACACACTCTCCTAAACTCAGATGCCACCTGCAGTTTCTCACTCGAGTCTACCACCAGTCATGAAATCAGTAAACGACAACTGATTCACTTCCTATTCCCCACTCAACACCAACAGAATGTACACCTGCTGTTTTCTCCAAGACCTTCACATTTACCTCCCTCATCATCCAGTCCATAAACAGATTACGCAGCGAAGGTGATATCATACACACTTGCTGCAGACCCACTTACTCCCACCTGTCTACCCAGATCATGACCTGAGCTGATGCTGAGTTTACTATGATGCCCTTAGTCACACTTACATTACCAACAGCAAGTGCTCTCTTACATCATATACACAAATGGATCCCTACATTAAGCCAGTGAAGTTAACAGAAGTGCTGTTGATGAACAACATTCCGACAGTTCCTGTTTATAAATGGGAATCATGATCAATATAAGGGCAACTATAATTCATACTGAATCGTTCACAGTTCTCGTTGCCATTAAATTTGTTGGTGACCCAAGAAAGACTTTGACAGTATGTGATTCACAATCTTCGTTAAGCTCCCATAAATATAACTATAATAAGCTTACGTCAGGAGCACGTTAAGAGTTATAGCAGTACGGAGGTCCCTTGCCTACCAAGGTTTGGCCAACCACTGTTTTGAATGAACATGCTTAGAAGAATGTATTCACTAACTTAACAATCATGGGATCAAGTTTTGATTATCTTTGGTTTTCCATGGCACCACCAAAAATTTTTTCCACAAGTTGGGCAAGTGTCACATGGCCATGGGCTGCTTGCAGCCAAGCCCAGCAGACCACCATTGCTATGCAGATGTTGGATTGTCATAACCAGGCAGTGCTGCTAAAGCAAGCATCGAATTAGTCCTTCATGTGACCAAGCTAGCTGGTTGCTTTGTGGGAGTACGAAGCTCAAGATTAATGGGGTAAAAATGAAAATGGGTTTAGAGAGATGGGTGATTATTAGTACTTATTCACCAGGCCATGAGAGGAGATGATGAGAAGCAAGTGTTTTGGGAACAGCTTAGTGACTGTCAGCAGTTTTTATGTACGAGATAGGTATAAGTGATGGGTGATTTAAACGTGAGTGGGGAATGTGGCAAATGAGGGTATAAGTGGAGGCCATTGGGTATTCAGTGAGGTGAATGAGTGAATAGGAATGGTGAACAGCTTATGGAGTTGTGTATTAAAATGGACTAGTGAGTGGAAATATGTGGTTTAAAAAGGAGGACATACATAAGTATACATGGGTGAACAGGAAAAATGGTAAGAGGGTATTATTGGATTATATACTAACTAACAGGCATGCTAAAGAGAAAATCTTGTGTGTGAATGTATTGAAAGGGGCAGCTAGTGGGATGCCTAATCATTACCTGGTGGAGGCAAGGATGAAGATTTATAGGGGTTTTTGGAAAAGAGGAAACAAATTGACAGAAAAGAACGAGGTGAAAATAATTAACCTAGGAAAAGAGACATGTGAAGAAATACCAGGAGAGACTGAGTTCAGGATGGCAAAAGGTGAGATTAAATTAAGAAAGGGGAGTGAATGAGGAATGGGAGACATTTAGGGAGGCAGCTCTGGCACATTCTCCTTTCTCAATGATTTAGAACAAATTATCTCCCACTCCACCCATGTTCCTGACCACTGTGACCACTGTCCTAATATTCTGGATTTGTATTTCACCTCTAGACCATCCCACTGTAAGTACACAATCTCGCCCCCAATCAGTGCATCAGATCACACTCTCATGAATGTATCTATTCTAATGGCACCTCCCCCTCCAGCAGCCCCTTCTAAGTGTAAATACTGACACCTCAACAAAGCTGACTGGAATAATGTACATAACTTCTTTTCAGACTTTCCTTGGGTAAATTACTGTCTCGTGTGGTGACGCTTCTGTCTCTGCCAAATGCATAGCAGAGGTTATTCTTGCAGGAATGGAAACATTTATCCCCTCTTCCTCCAAGACGACTTCTTCCTCCCAGCCAAGGTTCAACTGTTCCTGTTCTTAGGCCATTCAGGCAAGGGATCAGGCATATCGGGCTTGGGAAAACTCTCTTATTGTAGCACCCATTCAGCTTTTATCACTGCCTGTAATCAATGCAAGCATTTTACCATGAGGTACAGCATTCCTTTATTCAAAAGAAGTGCGATAACCTTTCCTCGACATCCACTGATAGATCTTTTTAGTCTTTAGCTGAGGGCACCTCTAACAACTTCTGTCACTCTATCTTTCCCTAACTTTTCCATTCTGACAGTACTATAGCTGTCTCTCCAGCAGACAAAGCAACTCTTTGGTTCCCATTTCTCCTCTAACTCCATCTTGGATGACTCTAACATTCCTTCACCTCCGAATGCTCCTCTTACTAATCCTATGCCCCTTCCCAGAATCTCTTTTTGAACTGTCTGTAAAGCTCTTCTCTCTCTGGACACAAGCAAGGCTTATGATCCTGATGGCATCCATCCCCATGTACTAAATTTTAAGTGTGCCTTTGAACATGCACCTGTACTTGCTGATCTGTTCTGTTTCTGTTTAAAAACCAAAACTTTTCCTTCTCATTGGAAGCATGCATTGATACATCCCATCCCTAAGAAGGGAAACCACTCTTACCCCTCTATTATCCTAATGCTCTGATATTGACCATTCCCAGTCTCTGAATCCCTCCTCAACTCCCATATCCTTAAACATCATGAAAATCACAGTCTTCTCCCTGATCACCATTATGGCTTCTGTAAGGCAAAATCCACTGGTGATATTCTTCCCTATCTTACTAATGTCTGGTTATCATCCCTGAAAGATTTTGGGAAGTCATGTTTAGGTGCCCTTGACATATCCAAAGCTTTTGACAGGGTGTGGCATCGGGGTCTCATCTCTAAGCTCCCTTCTTCTAGCTTCCCTCCCTCACTTTGCTCCTTCATATCAAGCTTCCTCTCCGGCTGATCTATTTCTGTAGTTACTGATGGATCAGCCTCCATCCCTTTAGTCCATCAACAACGGTGTCCCTCATGATTCTGTCCTGTCCCCTACACTTTGTTTTTCTCCTTTTTTTCAATGATTTTCTCTCCTCCACAAATAATGCAATGCTCTCATTTGCTGATGGCTCAACACTGCATTCATCTACATCCTTCAATTCTGCTCCCTCTTCTCTCACTTGATCTGCATCTCGTCTTGACACAGCTTCCTCAATAAACTCAGACTTGGACAGGATATCTCTGTGGGGTAGACAAAATCTTGTTTGATGCATCCAAGACCCAATTTCTACCCATTTTTCTATCGAAAACTCCTCACAACTCTTGTCTCTCCTTTGATGGTTCTGTAATTCCACCTTTTGACCCAATGAACATACTTGGTATTACTGTAACATCCACTCTTTCTTGGAAACCCCACAGGAATAGCTGAGTCCGCCTCTTAAGAAAGTGGATGTCCTGTTTAGATGTCGAAACTTCTTTTCTTGTCCATTTATACCAAGGATTGATTGGTCCTTGTATGGAGTACTGCTCTAACAACTGGGATGAATCTAGCTCTGCGTCCTTTCTTAACAGAGTCGAGTCAAAAGCTGAGCGACTTATAAACTATCCCAGGATAACTTCCAAACTTGTCCCTCTTGCTATAAGCCACAATGTTGGCTTAATTTCCCTCTTCTATAGGTATTACTTTGGTTTTTGCTCCTGAGAGCTGACTGCTTGTGTGCCCACACCACTAGCTAGACCATACAATACTCAGCAAGCTGCTGCATCACATGATTACTGAGTAGCCATCAGCAACACAAGGATGGGCCATTTTGACAATTGCTTCTTTCCCTACACGTCGAAACTTTGGAACTCTCTAACTTCTCATGTCTTTCCCAGTAACTATGCCCTGGCACAATTTAAAAGGCTGGTTTTTCACTTCCTCCATAATTTGAAATTACATTCCCTTGTTTTTCTTTTTCCATTTCAAAATTCTCTCTTATTTCAATTAAGGCCCAGCCTTGATGTGGACTTCTGTCCATGATTGGAGGCTTCAGAAGAAAAAGAGGAAAAAAGGGTGGGAGGTGGGCAGGTAAGAAAAGGTCATGAGAGATGGGATAAGGAAATAAAGTTGCTTGTGAGAGAAAAGAGAGGTATATAGGTGGTACTTCAAAGGAAGGAGTGCAAATGATTGGAAGAAGTACATGAGAAAGTTGCAGGAGGTCAAGAGAAAAGTGCAAGTGTTAGAAAAGAGGGTAACAAAAATTGGGGTGAATGAGTATCAGTTAACTTCAGGGAGTAAAAGATGTTTTAGAAGGAGGTTAACAGTAAGAAAAAGACAAGAGAACAAATAGGAACACTGAAGAAAAGGGCAAGTGGAGAAGAGGCAACAAGTAGTGATGAGGTGAAGAGGAGATGGAGTTCATATTTTCAAGAATTGTCAAATGTGTTTGATTATAATGTGCCAGATGTAAGGTGTTTGGGTTGGTGAGGTATGCAAAGTGAGAGTCATGAAAAGTGGTTTATTGAAGAAGGAAGTGGTGAAACCCTTATGCAAGATGGAATGTGACTAGGCGGCTGAAGTGGATAGTACGGCAGTTGAATTTCTAAAGAAGGGGTAACTGTGTTGCTGATTGCTTAGTTAAGATTTTCAGTGTATATATGGATCATGTTGATGTGCCTGAGGATTGGTAGTATGCATTGTATAGTGTTACCATATAAAGGCAGCTTTGTTGAGTGTACTTGTTAAATGATATAGGGAGTCATAATTGAGAGGGTGAAGGCATGTACAAAGCATCAGATTGGGGAACAACATTGGATTTCAGGAGTGGTAGAGGATGTGTGGATCAGGAGTTTACTTTAAAGAATGTGTGTGAAAAATACTTATCTAGAGAAAGCATATGATAGGGTTGATGGAGATGCCTTGTGGAAGGTCTTATGAATATGCGAAAAGGGAGGAAAACTACTAGAAGCAATGAGAACCTTTTATCAAGAGTGTAAGGTATGCATACTGGTACGAAGAGGGGATAGGAAGTTAATCCTGGTGAAGATTAGTCTGTAGCAGGGATGTGTGATGTCACCATGGCTGTTTAATTTGTTTATGGATGGGGTTGTGAGGGAGGTAAATGCAAAGGTCTTGAAGAAGGGGGCAAGTATGCAGTCTTTAGGAAATGAGGGGGCCCTGGGAAGTGAGTCATTATTTGCTGATGACACAGCACTGGTAGCAATTCTGAGTGAGAAACTGCAGAAGTCAGTGACTGAGTTTGGGAGTGTAAGTACAAAGGCAAAGTTAAGAGTAAATGTGAAAAAAAGCATGGCTATTAAGTTTTGTAGTGCAGAGGTAAAGACTGGTTGGGGAGTAAGATTGAATGGAGAAAATTTGGAAGAAATGAAGTGTTTTATATACCTGAGGGTGAATATGGCAGCAAAAGTGAATCACAGGGTGGATGAGTGGGCATGCAAAGGTTCTGAGGGCATTGAAGAATGTGTAGAGAGTTCATTATCTGGTGGGGCAAAAATGGGCATGTTTGAAGGTACAGTAATCCTAAAGACCTTGTATGGATGCGAGGCATGGGCTATAGATAGGGATGCACGGAAAAGGGGGGGGCCTGTTGGACATTAAATATTTGAGGACAATATGTGGTGTGAGTTGGTTTGACTGAATAAGTAATAAAAGGGTAAGAAAGAGGTGTGGTAAAAAGAAAAGTGTGGTTATGTGAGATGAAGAGGATGTGCTGAAATGGTTTGGACATTTGGAGAGAATGAGTGAGAAGTTGACAAAGAGGATATATATGTCAAAAGTGGAGGGGAAAAGGAAGAGATCAAAGTGGAGATGGAATGATGGAGTGATAAAAGATTATGAGTGATCAGAGCCTGAACATACAGGAGGGTGAAAGGTGTGCACAGTAAAGAGTGGATCGGAGGGATGTCATATACAGGTCTCGATGTGCTGTCAGTGGACTGAAACAAGGCATGTAAAACAGTTGGGGGAAACTATGGAAGGATCTGAAGGGGCCTGACTGTGGATAGAGGGCTATGGTTTGGTGCACTGTACATGACAGCTAGAGAATGGATGCAAGTGAATGCAGCCTTTCTTCATTCGTTCCTAGCACTACCTCGCGTACATTGAAAAGTGTCAGACACAAAAAAAAGGAAAGAAGTTTTTTAACATCATTTCTTTGAACTTTTTTGGAAATAAACATGTTGTATTTGAGGTATAACATGCATATTATTAACAATGAAAAGTTTGTTATAGGACTTAAGACATGTCTCTTACAAGCCACTCCCCATAACCCCCAATTTCCTGTCAGCCCAGTACTTTGCCAACCACATGGTCTTCCAAGAATGCGTCCCTCATGACTGGCAAGGGACTTCTGTTTTATTCACAAAGGAGTTGGAGTATAATTTCTTTCATTTCCTTCTCATTCTGGTTTAGAACACATGAAACAACCAATATTAAACAAGAGTTTGAACAAAACTTTGTGAGCTTAAGGGATTGTGAAAATGACACGAGTAAATCCAAACACTCAGTACATCACACAAAAAAAATACATATATGCATATGGCTCCACAAAAAGTATCAGCCAATTCCATGATGTTGCTGTGGCCTGATTCATACTAAGCTAAAAGTTACCTGAAGTATAAATTGCCACCAGAATTAATCTCAATCCATGCAGTACTTTTGGCTTTCAGTACACTTTAAACAGCATCTATCAAGGAGAGTACTAATCATCTTACACAGAAGTGTTAAAGTGGTGCCCAAAGCAATCTTACACCCTAAGTGTCACAAACATAGGTCTTACTTTGTTTCATTAAAACTATACTATTGTGTTAGTTTTAACTTCTCATCCAGACATGCATGATACACATATCCTCCTCTTTTTACTTCCTATCTTCAATCTTTTTCTTACCCTCCCTTTCCACATTATAAATAATTTTTTCTTAAAATTCAGATTTCTCATCTCCTCAATTTTTTTTAGACTGTTCTTTTTTGTTTCCTTTCCTTTCTATTAATTAAGGTCTGGCCTTAATGTCAGCTTTCGTCCATTACTGAATATTTCATCGCAAGGAAAAACTCCAGTAAAATTAGAGAATTCTAAATAAGGCATGAGCAAGCATTTCCATATTCATATTTTGCCCAAGATACTTCAGAAGTATCCTTACTTTGCCAACTGGAAGCATTTTGTATATGAAAGTGGTATGAATGGAGACCTTACTTTCAAATAAAGAACTAACTTAGTGTCTCAAGTGAATATATTTAGTGAGAAGTGCTTCATAAATGTGGAACTTCATGTTTCATTTTAAAACACCACACACAGGTTGATGAAAAAAAAAATGGGGTGGAGTGATGATGCAGAAGCTGTATATACCTGATAAACCTCACTGATATGGGAATAGAGTGATGATGATAGGCAAAGACAGAGAGACAGTCCACTTTTCATGTAATTTGGTAAATATTCTATCACTGTCACCCTGTTCCTGATCCATTCGCCCACTTTGTATCCTTTTTTAACAGTCATCCACAGGATGGGTCACAGAGCACAATACCTAGGTGGCAGTGTCATAACCAATTAGATAGGAGGTGCAGCTACTGTGTAAAGTAAAGAAACTCAGAATTGGGAAAACTATTGAGTTTCAGCACCTCGAGGGGTACTCTAGTTTTACTGGAGTAGCCAAGTCCCACCCCGCCTTCTTGTGGTGACCTTGTCAGTACACCCCTTAGGGGTGGAAGTAAAGGGGGAGGAGATGCCCAATTACATCAGGGCAATAGTTTTGGATGTGGACAAACACCTGAGGTGTACTGTTACTTTTAGTTTTGGCAATTTTGGAGCCTCGCTGCCTCTGGGAACACTGCACTGGAGTTGCCCTCTGCAGTGACCTGTCAAGGGTGAGGCACAAAAGGTTAAGAATCAGTACTGGTGTCTACCAGTTATACCGAAGGTTAAAGGGAACAGACAAATGAGGGTGATGGTGCTGAATGTGAATGGGATGACTGGTGAGAATAAAAGAAGGGAGATTGTGAAGAGGTTTAAAAGTTTTAGCATGGATGTGCTAGGGATTGGGGAAACCCATATCCTTGGGCAGGGTGTGTGGAGTGAAAGTAGAAATGATGAATGCAAGTTATGGGAGGGCATGGAAGGAGGTATGGTATGGACAGGAACGAGTGGAAATTATCAGGGAAGAGGAAAAGAAGGATGTGCAATTCTGCCATCACCAAGAGTATAGGAAGGTGTTACAGAGCATGGATGGAATGAATCAAGAATAGTGTGGGTGAAAGGAAAGTTTGGGATTGTGAAATATGCATGGGTATGTACATATGCACCTGTGAATATGAAGACTGTATGAGGTAAGGATGAAATGAAGCTTTTCTGGAGGAATTTGAATACCTGTAAAAACAGTTTTGGGAATGAGAGAAACGTGGTCATAATGAGTGATATGAATACAAACGTGGGATGTCATGAAACTGGTGACATAGTTGGTAAATGGGGAATGCCTGAAGTAAATGAGAATGGAAGCTACCTTGTGGATGTTTGAGCTGAGAGGGGTTTATTCTTTGCAAACACCTTTTTTTCAGCACAAGATGATGCAAAGATATACATGAATGAGGAATGATGGAAGAGAAGAGTGAGAGGGTTTGATTGACTATGTGGCAGTGGATGAAAGATTGAGAAGGCTGTGCTGGATGCTAGAGTCATGAGAGGATTCTTTGGAGACTGACCATTTTGCAGTTCTTGTTGGGGTGAGAATCACGGAGAAGTGGAGGTATGGTGTAAGGAAGAATGGAGAGGTAAAAGTGTTGGCAAGTGAGATGAATCAGAAAAAATACAGGGAAGAGTATGAAAGGAAGGTAACTGAAAACTTAGATGGAAGTGCAGTGAATGCAGGAATGTAGTCATGTGTGAATGAGGTGTTCAAAATTTTTTGAGAGATAATAGTAAAGGTTGTAGAATTGGTAACTGGATACAAAGTGGTGAGATACAAGAATAAAAAGGGCAATGCATGGTGGAACAGAAGAGATTAGAAATGCTGTGAAAGAGAAGAAAAAGGCTTATGGTAGATTGCTCAATGGGAATTTACCAGTGGAAGTTTAACAAAGGAGGAGGTAAGAATACAAAGTATGTAAGCGAAATGTTAAGAAGCTGACAGAGGAAAGCAAAGAAAGAGTAGATGAAGATTTTGGAAGAAAGTTAAGTGAAAAGTTTCGGGATAATGAGAAACTATACTGGAGGGAGGTGAAACATGAAAGAGGTGGGTTTAAGAGTGGAAATGTTAATATGAGAAGTAAGAGAGAGGAGTTGCTGAATCAAAAGGAGGAAGTGAAAGGAAGAGGGAAAGAGTATTTTGAAGAACTGATGAATGTGGAAGAAGGGGAGACAACAGTTGTTACATGCATGGGTATGAAAGACTGAGGGAAGAGGATACAAGTGCAAGGGCCTATAGCAAAGAGGGAGGCAAGAATGGCAATAATGAGGCTGAGGGTAGGAAAGGCATCTGGAGTGGATAGGATTATGGCTGAAATACTGAAGTATAGAAGAAAAAGTTTGATCAGAGTGGATGCATCTGATATGCAGTTTAGCATGGAAACAGACGGTTGTGCCTGATGATTGGGTGAAAGCTATTATTGTTTCTTTATTCAAAGAAAATGGTGTTAAGGATGTATGTAGCAATTATGTGGGAATAAATCTGTTAATTATACCAGGAAAAGTGTATGCAAGAATGCTGATTGATAAAGTGATGGAAGTGACTCAATGCAGAATAAGTGAAAGTGATGGAAGTGACTCAATGCAGAATAAGTGAAGAGCAAGGGAGTTTTAGGAAAGGCAGGGATGTGTGGATCAGGTTTTTGTGGTAAAAATAACCATAGAAAAGTATTAAGTGAAAGGTAAGAACTTGTATGCAGCTTTTATGGATCTAGAAAAAAGCATATGACAGGGTCAAGTGGAATGCTTTATGGGATGTGTTAAGGATATATGAGGTAGGGGAACAGCTGTTGGATGGTGTGAAAGCCTTCTACAGAGGAGCAAATGCATGTTAGAATGGATGGACAGTTGAGTTCAGTGAAAGGTTTTGTATACATATAGATAGATGTAAGGCAGGGCTGTGTGATGTCACTGTGGCTTTTTAAGATATATACAGATGAAGTGATAAGAGAGATGAAAGCAAAACTAGGGAAAAGGGGTGCAGAGAAGGAGTGTAGTCACAAGATATGGTGGCTAGTGGCCAGCCTGTTTGCAGATGATACTGTGTTGTTTGCTGAGAGTGAAGTGAAGTTGCAGACAGTTGTAAGTATGTTCTATGATGAGAGTAAGTGTAAGCAATTAAAGGTAAATGCAAGAAAATGTAAAGTAATGGCATTTGAAAAGAAAAAGATTGAAAATATAGATTTTCTAAAACCATACAGTGTGAAAGAAGAAAGTGTACTAAATTGTGCTTTGGATAAAGGGGGAGAAAGACTGGAAGAGGTGAAAGAATTTAAGTATCTAGGGGCTTTCTTGGGTAAGTTTGGTAATATGGAAGGAGATATAAGGGAGTGAGCAGTACAGGGTAGAAGAGTCATTGGGTCACTTAACAGAATAATGAAGGGTAGAGGTGTAAGTATGAAAAAGAAAAAAAAAGGATTAAGGGACAGCATAGTTCTCCCAACCCTAACCTATGCAGCTGAAACATGGATATAGAATGAGGCATTGAGATCAAGAATCCAGGCTGTGGAAATGAACTACCTGAGAAGAGCATGTGGTGTGACTAGATGGAATGAAGAAAGAAATGAAGGGGTGTATGAGAGATGTGGTATGGTATGGAATGCAAAGGGAATGAATTGTTGAGTGACAGAGTGGGTGAAACATAATACTATGAGGTGGTTTGGGCATGTGGAAAGAATGCAAGAGTGGGAGTTTACAAGGAGAGTGTATGATAGTACAATTAAAGGGGGTGGTGCAAGAGGAAGACCACCCTTGAGATGGGCAAAAAGGTAGGAAGAATACCAGAGGAAGAGAAATGGAGGAAGAATGCATGGAATGGTGTATGTGCAGGAGGCATGTAAGAACAGGTATAAGTGGAGACTTCTTTGCTCTGGCCACCCCATGATGGGAGTTCCCAGGGGGAATGGGCATCAGATTTATAGATAGATTGGAGTGATAAGAATGATGAAAGCAAAACTATAAGGAAAGGGGGTGAAGAGATGGAGTGTGGTGGTGAGGTATGGTGGCTAGTGGCAAGCCTCTTTGTGGATTATACTCTGTGGTTTACTGAGAGTGAAGAGGAGTTGCAGAGGGTTGTACGTGTGTTTTATGATATGTGTAAGTGTTGGTGACTGAAGGTAAATGCAAGTAAAAGTAAATTAACAGTGTCTGAAAGGAAACAGAATGAAAGTACAGATTTTGCAAAACCATAATGAGTAAAGAAAGAAAGTGTACTAAACCCAATCATATGCTTTCTCCCGCAAGCCAAAATCTTCTACCTTGAGGATTTCAACGTTCACCATAGGGAATGGTTGAACTCCTCCCATACGGATGGTGGAGGGATCGAAGCCCTCACGTTCTCCATTTTCAGTGATTTAGAGCAAATTATCTCCCACCCTACCCATATACCTGACTGCTATGACCAATCTCCTAATATGCTGGATTTGCTTTTCACCTCCAGTCCATCTTGCTGTAAATACACAATCTCATCCCCAATTGGTTCATCCGATCATATTCTCATTAAAGTATCTATTCTAATGGCACCTCCCTGTCCAGCAGCTCCTTCTAAACGTAAATACTGGCACTTGAATTTCCCTGGGTAAATTACTGTCTCTTATGTAGTGATGCTTCTTGTAGGAATGGAAGCATTTAACCCTTCTTCCTCCAAGACTACTTGTTCATCCAATCCATGATTCAACTGTTCCTGTTCTGAGGCCATTCAGGCAAGGGATCAGGCATATCGGGCATGGAAAAACTCTCCTACACCTGGCTCCCATTCAGCTTTTATCAGCGCCCGTAATTGCTGCAAGCGCATTATCCGTGAAGCGAAGTGTTCCTTTATTCAAAGGAAGTGGGATAACCTCTCCTCGTCATCCACAGATAGGTCTTTCTGGTCTTTAGCTAAGGGCATCTCTAACAATTTTTGTCAATCTACCTTTACCTCACTTTTCCGTCCTGACGGTACTATAGCTGTTTCTCCCTTTGACGAGGCAACTCTCTTTGGTTCCCATTTCTCCACTAACTCCACCTTGGATGACTCTAACATTCCCTCAACCCCTGATGCTCCTCTTACTAATTTTATGACTCTTCCTGTAATCTCTTTTCGGACTGTGTGAAAAGTGCTTCTTTCTCTGGACACAAGCAAGGCTTATGGTCCTGATGGCATCCATCCCCTTGTACTGAAAGAATGTGCCTCTGAA
>JAYMFT010071352.1:0-14571 GCA_038088735.1 Panulirus argus
TCCAATTTGGTCTCCCATGTCTCCTTGTTCCCTCCACCTCTGAAACATATATCTTCTTTGTCAACCTTTCCTCACTCGTGCGTTGCATATGTCCAAACCATTTCAACACACACACACACACACACACACACACACACACACACACACACACACACAGACCACACACACACACACGCACTGCGCACACACACACACACACCACGGTATGTATACTTATATACATATGTACATATTCATACTTGCTTGCCTTTATTTATTTCCCCAGTGCCATTACGCCTCACAGGAAACAGGATTGCCGCCCTTTGCGACAGTCCGGTATCTCCATGAAACATACAGACAAAGGCCACATCTGCTCATATCCAATCTCTGGCTCTTGTATGTAATACACCGAAACCACAGCTCCCTATCCACATCCAGGCCTCACAAACCTTTCCATGGTTTACCCCAGACATTTCACATACCATGGTTCAGTCCATTGGCACCACATTGACCACAGTTTAACAGATGGTTACAATTCACTCTAATCTGTGCACACCTTTCACAATCCTGCATGTTCAGGCCCCAGTTGCTCAAAATCTTTTTCACTCCATTCATCCACATCCAGTTTGGTCTCTTGCTTCTTGTTCCTTCCACTTCAGACCCATATATCCCCTTTGTCAACCTTTCCTCACTTACTCTCTCCATATATCCAAACCATTTCAACATGCTCTCTTCTGCTCTCTTAACTACACTCTTTTTATTACCCTTCATATTGCTAACAGCCCATGCCTCTCAACCATATAATACATAATTAAAAGTTCAAAAATAAATGAGATATTTGATCAGTGTGATGGAAATGCTATCATAGATATTGAATTAACTGAAATAGACATAATAATAGGAAAACTGAAAGGGAACTCTTCAGTGGGACCAGATGGAACACCAGCTGTTTTCTTACATAAGACAAAAATGTTAATGAGAAAAACTGATGTGACTCTTAAAACAGCCCTGAGAAAAGTATAGTGGCAGAAGTTAATAAAATAGCATATGTATCCAGTTGCATGAAAGATATGAGTTTCAGCCAAAATAGTATAGACCTGTAAGTTTGATGAAACATGGAGGAACTAAGAAACAAGCATTAAAACACTGGTTTAACAATAACTGTATTAAAGAAAGGCTAGCATGGCTTTATATCAGGTAAAAGTATTCTTATAACAAAAAACTAGCTTATGGATGGATAATGTTTCTCTTATTATTATTATGGTAAGTCATTTAAGAACTTAAACTAGAGAATTTTTGTTTGAGGAATTTTTTAGCAAAAAGAACATTAAAAATAGTAGTAAATGGAAGTGTCTGATGAAGTAGAACTATGATCATTGTTCCATAAGATGTAGAATTATCTTTAACATTGTATTAGTGTATCTATATCTCTGATGCCCATTCCCTCCAGGAACTCCCATCAAGGGGTGGCCATGGCAAAAGTGTCTCCACTTATCCCTGTCCATACATGCCTCCCTCTCATACACCATTCCATGCATTCTTCCTCTATTTCTCTCCCTCCAGTATTCCTCCACCCTATTTGCACATGACACAGGTGGTGTTCCACTCACACCAACCCCTATAATTGTACACTCTCCTTGTAAACACCCACTCTTGCATTCTTTCCACATGCCCAAACCACCTCAAAGTATTACGTTTTACCCATTCTTCCACTTCACAATTCACTCCCTTTGCATTCCCTGCCATACCACATCTCTCATACACCCTTTCATTTCTTTCTTCAATTCATGTAGTCACACCTCATGTTTTTCTCAAATAGCTCATTTCCACAGCCTGGGTTCTTGACCTTTGTGACTTGTTCCATGTCCGTGTTTTGTATATAGTAGTGTATAATAATGGACTCATACATTTACAAAGAGGCAACAAGTATACTTAGCAAGGTGTTTTGCAGATGGTACTTGTGCAGGAGAATTTGATAATATTTTGTAAAGAAAACTTTGACCATACATGCTCTGGAATAATTTGCAAAATGATAAGGCCACCTTACAAAGAATTAGTAGGAAAAAAAATGGAGAATGAAAATGTTGTTGAGTGAGGGATTATCATAAGAGAATTTGACATTGGGGGTCACATGTAGGAGGGGTGAGTAAGTCAGGTGATATGTTATATGATAATAGGAAACTTTTGAAAAACTTCCTTGAATGTATGAAATTGAAAATTGAATTTTGCACATATATATTTTATAAATTTGTAGGTAGTTGTAGGTTGGCAGCCACTGACCAGGGAGTTGTATAACCTATACTACCTGTGTGGGTATTGGAAAAGTTGGAAAAGTTAGTGGTGGCTGTGTAGTGAGCCAGCACTTCATTGGTTGTCAAGTTGCACTCCTGTAACCCAGGTAGCTGACTTGTATTTCTGCCTCACTCACACATGGACTGCTGGTATTCTGTCTACAAACATACAAGCTTTCCTTTACAAATATCATTTGGCAACGCTTAAATCTTACAACTCATTCTTTGCAACTGCAGATTTTCCTGCAGTGAGTGCTTTGCGCTAGCCCTGCCTTAGCAGTAGATAGAAGTAGTAGGTAGGAACGTTAAACAGGAGCTAGGTAGAAACATTAGATGAAGTAGTAGGTAGGAGCATTAGCTGGGAGGATAAGGTAGTAGTAGTAGTTTGTAACATTAGGCAGGAATATTAGATGGACACACTAGGTAGAAGTAGTTGGTTGAAACATTTAATAGGCACTTCCAAAAACACTGTGCGAGAGTTGCCCTCTGCCACTGGCCTTTTAGGGGTGAGGCATTAAAAGCTAAGTATGTAGTGGCACAAGAGTTCTGCAGTTATGGACACTTTTTTGCCGTGGCCAACCCCTTGAGAGAGTTCCCAAAGGCAACTGGTATCAGAAATATAGAGAGATAGACGATTCCTTAGTGATGACTTTTGTTTTTGATTGGAGCCTTCACCATGTAAAAAAGAAAATTAGCATTTTCGTGAAGATTTTTTTTTTTTTTTTTTTTTTTTTGAGGTATTTAGGTGTTTTAAAGTGAGCACTATAGTTGGTACTTTGAAAGCTGAGGTTGGATGTAGCTCTGTATGGGAGAGGAGTTAGAAGTAGTTAATGAGATGAACAGTGAAATACATAGATAAATTGGTGTAGAGTACTTTTCCCAGTAGTACTGAGTGAACTGAGAACTATAATTTTCTTGGTACAGAAAGGTTGAAAATATGGACAGTGGAGATTCATAGATTGGTAGTGTTGTAGGAACTAGGGGAGCTGATGGAATATATAGACTGAAAATGTTAGAAAGATATATATATTGTGAATTGATAGAAAATAACATTGATAGAACCAGTTGATATGGTTTGGCTATGTCTCATGAAAATGTAGGAAAGATGTTTTAGCATGGTTTAAGATGCTTTAAGGAAAGGTAGGTTGCATAAAGGATCAACAAATGTACTGGAAATGATAGACGATTGTGTGTAATGATGATGTTTGCGTATGTAAGTGTGAATGGAAATGCTAGTCATGCACGACTTCTTATTTGCAAATTGAGTAATTTTAAAGCACGATAGTTTAGAAGACTTTGTTTAACTGCTTTGCTTATGAGTTAAAGATATGGATAATTAACTGCTTTTATTTATGAGTTAGAGACAGGGATAGATAAGCTAACAAGTGTACATCTGCTCCAGCCAAGCTTAATTAAAAATGAATGATAAACTTAGCTTTCATCAGCTCCACTTCTAATTCTTTGAATTGACCATGGGCACTCATGAACTGATAAGGATTTTAGAATCTCAAGGAGACAGTATTAGTATTAGATGTGAAAGTGAAATATAATTAGTAACTTCTTTAATTGTTTGAACTGTTTCATGTGTCTGGTTGCCAGTATTGCTGTATTTAATACAATCATAACATTTCAGAAATACAGAACTGAGACCTTGAAGGTGTCAGCTGACTGCCACTTCATGTTACTTAATTTGAAATTCCAGAAAAAGGCTACTGTATGAGGGGGGACATGTGCTCGTTTGACCATGGCTCTGACCCAGTAGTGCTTGAAGGCATTAGTGGAGTGCTGGACTTTCCTCCTCCTCCTGTACCTGGAGCTCCTCCTGGTGCCCCAGGTTACACCCCAGCACCAGCACCACCCCAGGGTGTCCCTAGACCCCGACATCCACCTCCAAGACATCCACAGTATGGTAAGGCCTTTTATGATGTTGATATATCATTCATGATTTGATATACCATCATGTGTACATCCATTCCAGACAGAGAGCAAGGCAGTAAGTACATGCACAGTATTACCCACAGTATTCCAGATGCTGAAATTTTCACTGTCATTGCTTTTCTCTATGTTGTGCTTATATGGGTGATATAAGTTAAATCTAACATATCTCTATAATATATGAATTTTCTGTTGCATTCCTTTCAGGTTTTAAGTCTCAACACTTTTCGTCAATTTTCTGTACTGATATCCCTGTCATAATTGCACATGGTTCCCGCAGCCTGTTGACCAACTGTTTGATAATCCATCCATCTGATGTTCATGAAAGAATAAATTAAGAGAATGTCGACACTGATAAAAAAGATCAGAAAAATGCAGAAAATGCTTATGGCAGTAGCACTCAGGCGATAACCGGTAAATATTAGTGTACACTAAGGCATATACAGTATACAGTAATGTCAGTTTCTCACTAATGTAGAATCCACTACATTTATAGAAGACAGAGAGTAAAACACACAGTCCCATGAGTCAGGTTTACAAAGAAACTTTAGGCAGTCATCGTGGTGGAAGGGGGGAACGAGTAGTATGGGAGTAACCTCCACCTATGGGCCATTCTTCCATTTCATGGTGATACAACTGTAATTTTTATGTTGTAAGATTTTTGATATTTAAAGATTTTCAATTATAACATTTGCTTAACACATACACACTGAAAAAACACAACATGCACCAAACATTCATACCATCCCAACTCAGTCTTTAATCTCTAACCTACTAGCTTACCACCACACTCTCCAGAAAACATGAGTCACACTATCCCAAAGGTAAAAAAGTGCAGAAAAATGCTTATGGCAGTAGCACTCAGATGATAACAACTAGTAAATGTTGGCATACACCAAGGCATATATAGTACACAGTGATATAATTATTTCACTGAAGTGGAATCAACTACATTTATAGAAAATAGGAATTAAACAGCTAATCCTAAGAATCAAGTGGTGGAAGAGGGGGAGCAAATAGTAGGAGAGTAACCTCCACCAACGAGCCATTCCTCCATCTCATGGTGATGACAACCATAATTCTTACGTTATAAGATTTTTAATATTAACGGATTGTCAAATATAACATTTGACTAAACATATACACACTGAAAAACACAACATGCCCTAAACATCCATACCATCCTAACTCAATTGTAACCTCTAACCCACCAGAATTATGCCCTTCAGAAGCCACACTCTCCAGAAAACATGATTCACAGTGTCCCATCTGCACTCTGGATATCACCCATCCCTACAACACGACAAATGCTGTTTTAACTTATCTCAAAACCCTTCATGCCCACAATGCAGCCTCAACAACGACACCAAGCATATATTACTCAATTGCCCAGTGCTCTGCACATAGATACAAACAGATCACTATACTTTATGACCTGTGGTCCCAAGCAGTGGACTAGGCCACCTTTCTGAGTTCTGCACAAGCAGTATAAAGATAGATAGGACTCCTGGGATAGGAAGTAAGTAAGTATACAGTATATATGTACTTCTCAGGTATTCCTTGCATGTTGTAGAAGGTGACTGAAGAGGGTCGGAACAAGGGTCTGGAAACCCTCCCCTCTTTGTAATTTCTAAAAGTTGGAACAGAAGTAGGAGCCAAGCAAGGAGTGCTCATCCTCCTCAGATTCACAGGTTAGGGTGTTGGAATGTGTGTGAGTGTAAACAAGATGAGAAGAATGATAGATAAGTAGTATGTTAGAGGAAAGGAACCTGGATGTTCTAGCTCGTAGTGAATCAAAGCTAAAGGGGAAGGGGGAGGAATACTGTTGGGATGTCTTAGAGTCAGGGTTTGATGTAAGGGCAAGATCTAAGGAAGGGGTAGCATTGCTGCTAAGGGAGGAGTTGTGAAAATCATGTTAAAGAGCATAAGGAAGTGAGCCCCCAGACTGATGTGGGTAAAAATGAAGCGGATTATGAGAAATGGGTGATTATTATGGCTTGAGCACCTGGAAACGAGAGGACTAAGGTAGAGAGGTGAATGTTTTGGGAGGAGCTGAGTGCGTTTCAGCAGTTTTGATGATAGTGATTGAGTATTAGTAATGGGTAATATGAATGTTAGAGTGGGCAGTTGAGGGCTTACTTGGGGAGGCATAGCTTACTGTGGTTTTGTAAATAATAATGATGAACAGCTTTTGGGGTTGTGTGCTGAAAAAGGACTGGTGATCGGGAATATCTGGATTAGAAAGAGGGACATACACAAGTTTGCTAGGTAACAATGATATTCAAAGATAGGTAATGAATCATTGCCTGGAAATTATCATCCAGTTACCTAATGTTGGTAGTTGGAAAATCTGTGTAAACCATAATTTGAGGCAGAATTGTAAACCAATTAGAGGACCATCACTTAATAAGTTATTTTTAGCATGATTTCAACAAAATTGCTCATACACGACAAATCTGCTTGATTTCATTTATGATATAATCAACATACTAACCCTGGGGTAGGGAAGAAAGAATTCTCCCTCTGTATTCCCAGCGTGTCGTAGAAGGTGACTAAAGGGGGCAGGAGTGGAGGGCTAGAAACCTTCCCCTTCTTGTATTTCAATTTTTTAAAAGATGTAACAAAACAAGGAGCCAAGCAAGGAATGCTTATCCTTGAAGGCTCAGGCTTGGGTATCTGAATGTGTGTAGGTATAACCTTGATAAGATGAAAGGAGAGAGAGGTATTATGTTTGAGGAAGGAAACCTTGTTGTTCTGGCTCAGAATGAAACAAAGCTCAAGGGTAAAGGGGAAGAATGGTATGGAAATGTCTTAGGAGCAAAGTCAGGGGTTGGTGAAAAGATAAGGCTAAGGAAGGAGTAGCACTGCTGCTGAAGCAGGAATATTGGAGTTGTGCGGAAGAGTGTGAGAAAGTGAGCTCAAGTCTGATGTGGATAAAAATGAGTCATTGGTGAGAGATAGCTGAATATTAGTGCTGATACACCTGGCCATGAGAAGAAAGATCATGATAGGTAAGTGTCTTGGAAGCAGCTGAGTGAGTGTGCCAGCAGTTTTTATGCAAGGGACCAGGTGTTAGTGATGGGTGATTTACATGTGAAGATGAGTAATGTGGCATTAAGGGTATAGATAGGGAGTATGGGGTATTCATTATTATGAATTGAAATGATGAACAGCTTGTGGAATTGTGTGCTGAAGGAGGAATGGTTATTGGAATACTTGGTTTAAAAAGAGGAACATACACAAGTGTACATATGTGAGTAGAGAAGATGGTTGTTGGGCATTATTGGAATACATATTAATTGATCAGTGTGTTAAAGAGAGACTTTTAGATGTGAATATGCTGAGAGGAACAGCTGGTTGGATGTCTGATCATTACCATATGTAGGCAAAGGTGAAGATTTGTAGAGGTTTATGGAAAATAGGGAACATTATCTGTGAGAAGAGAGTAATGAGAGTGAGTGAGTTTGGGAAAGAGAATTGCATGAAGCAGTACCAGGAGGGAATGAATGTAGGATGGCAAAAGGTGAGAGTAAGTGAATCTAGGGGAGTGGGTGAAGAATGGGAGGTATTTAGGGAAACAGTGATGGCATGTGCAAGTGATGCATGTGGCATATGAAAGATGGGAGGCAGGCAGATTACAAAGGGTAGTGAGTGGTGGGATGAAGAAATGAAATTGCTAGTGTTAGGGAAAAGAGAGGCATTTGGGTTGTACATACAGGGAAGAAGTGCAAATGATTTGAAAATGTGTAAGAGGAGGTGGCAGTAAGCTAAGAGGAAGGTACATTGGTTAGTAAAGAGGGCAAATGAGAGTTGGGATGAGCAAGTATCAATAAACTTTAGGGAGCATAAGATCTTTAAGAAGGACGTTAATAATGTGTTGAGAGCAAGAGAACAAATGGGAATACCACTGAAGGAGGCAAAGGGATAAGTGGTAATAGGTAAAGATGAAGTGAAAAGGAGATGGAGTGTGTATTTTGGAGAACTGTTGAATATGTTTGATGAAGGGGTGGCAAATGTTGGGTGTAATGTGTTTGATGGAGGGGTGGCAGATGGGTGTTTGGGCCTGGGTAGTATGCAAAGTAAGAGAATCATGGAGAGTGGTTTGGTGAAGACAGAAGGGGTGGTGAAAGTCTTATGTAAGATGAAATTTGGCAAGGCACCTGGAGTGGATGGTATTGCAGTTGAATTTCTTTAGAAAAGGGGTGACTGTGTTGTTGATTGGTTAGTTAGGGTTTTCATTTTATGTATAGATCATGTTGATGTGTCTGAGGATTGGTGTAATGCATATATAGTGGTGTTGTAATGCATGTATAAGTTTGCTGAATGTTCTTGGTAAGTTGTATGGGGAGGAGCAGTGTGGTTTCAGAAGTGGTAGAAAATATGTGGATCAGGTGTTTGCTTTAAAGAATGTGTATGAGAAATAGTTAGAGAAACAGATGGATTTGTATGTGGCATCTTGGACCTGGAGAAAGCATGTGATAATGTTGATAGAGATACCATATAGATGGTGGTACGAATATATGATGTGGGAATAAAGCTTCTAGAAGTACTGTGAAGTTTTTAACAATGATAGAATTCATGTATACTGGTAGGAAGAGGGGAAAGCAAATAGTTCCAGTTTTAGTTGGTCTGTGGCAGGGTGTTTGATGTTACCATGGTTGTTTAAATTATTTTTGGATCGGCTATGATGTTGTTGCTGGTAGACAGCCGATGACTAGGGAGGCACATTTTCATTACTACCCCGCCTGGGTATATGGAGAATTAATGGTGGCTGTGTAGTGAGCCAGCACTTGAGTGGTTGTCAAGTTGCTCTCCTCTGACAACTGGCTTTCTGTCCACAAACATACAATCTTTCTTTATCACACATAACACTTGACAACACTTAACTCAAACAGCTCATTCTTCATAAGTAGTCTAGATTTTCCTGTGTTGAACTCGATGTGCTATTTCTTGCCTTTTGGCAAAATGGTAAGAGGAGTAGGTAGAAGTAGTAGGTAGGAACATTTAGGAAGGAGCATTAGGTATAAGTAGTCTGTAGGAAAATTAGGGAGGAGCCTCTGCAAACACTGTGTTAGAGTTGCCCAATGCCAGTGGCCCATAAATTGTGAGGTGCTAACAGCTAAAAAGTGTCACTGGAGTTCAGTAGTTATAGAGACTGTTTCTCTGGCTGCCACTCTGAGGGAGTTCTAGGAGGGAACATGCATCAGAGGTTTAGATAGATAGATGATAAGGGAAGTAAATGCAAGAATCTTGGAGAGAGGGGCAATTATACAGTCTTTAGGGGATGAGAGGGCTTGGGAAGTGTCAGTTGTTATTTCCTAATGATACAGCACTGGTGGCAGAATCAAGTGAGAAACTGCAGAAGTTCGTAACTGAGTTTGGAAGAGTCTTTGAAAGGAGGAAATTGAGAGTAAATGTGCAATAAAGCAAGGTTATTAGGTTTAAGAGGGTTGAGGAAAAGGTTAGTTGGGATGTGAGTTTGAATGGAGAAAATTTGAAGTTGAAGTGTTTTAGATACCCATGAGTGGACATGGCAATGATGAGAACCATGGAAGCAGAAGTGAGTCATAGGATGGATGAGGGGATGAAGGTTGTAGGAACTTTGAAGAATGTGTGGAAAGAGAGAGCATTATCTATAGGGAAAAAAATGGGTATATTTGAAGGTATAGTAGCCCCAACAATTTTATATGGATGTGAGGTATGGGCTGTAGATGATTTTGTGTGGAGGATGGTGAATGTGTTGGAAATGAAAAGTCTGAAGTCAGCATGTGGAGTGAGGTGGTTTGATCGAGTAAGTAATGAAAGGGTAAATGAGAAGTGTGGTAAAAACAAGTTTAGTTGAGAGAGCTGAAGAGGGTGTGTTGAAATGGTTTGGACATATGGAGAGAATAAGTGAGGAAAGGTTAACAAAGAGGATATATGTGTCAGAAGTGGAGGGAACAAGGGGAAAGGAGAGACCAAATTGGAGTTGGAAGGATGGGTTGAAAAATATTTTGAGTGATCGGGGCCTGAACATAGAGGAAGGTGAAAGATATGCGTGGGATAGAATGAACTGGAATGATGAGGTATACATGTGTCATTGTACTGTCAGTGGACTAAACTAAAATGTGAGGGGTAAACCTTGGGAAGGACTTTGGGGTCTCTTTGTGGATAGGGAGCTGTGGTCTAGGTGCATTGCACATGAAAGAAATAAAATGGATGTGAGTGAATGTGGCCTTTCTTAACCTTTTCCTGGTGTTACCTCACTAACGTGGAAAATGGCAGTGAATTATGGAAACAAAAAATCTACATGCAAGATGAAAGTTAAGCTTGTTTTTTAATCTTCAGTCATGGGCAAAGTCCACATGAAGGTCAGCTTTAATTGAAGTACAAAGAGATTTATGAAATAAAGAAAGAAAAGACAAGGACAATTTTTATGAATTTTTGGGGAAGTGAAAAACCTGTCCTTTAAAATGTGCCAGGTTATGATTATTGGGAAAGACATGAAAGGGTAGAGTCCCAAAGCTTCGAGGTTTAGGAAAAGAAACAGTTATCAGAATAGTGTACCTATGAGTTGCCTATGTCTACACAATTATCATGTGATGCAGTAGTTCGTTGAGTATTGCATGGTCTAGCTAATGGTGGGGCCACGCAAGCAACAACCTCTCAGGAGCAAAATCCAAAATAATACCAATAGAGTAGGGAAAGCACATAAGCTTTGCAGTGTAGGGCAAATGAGTTAAGTTTTGAGGTTAGCCTGGCAAATTGATAAGTTAGACCACTCTCAGCTAAACTCTTTCTTGGAAGGATGCTGAGCCGAGCCACACTAGATGTGAGAGCAGAACTTCGTACAAGGATGGATTAATCATTTGTATAAACGGAGCAACTGTTTAGAAGAAGATAAATTTTGACTTGTAAGCAGGACTTTTAGTTTTTAGGCTCAGACTTACCTATTTCCGTAATGTGAGGTTTCCAAGATAGGGTGGATGTTACAGTAATACCAAGTATGTTCACTGAGTCAAGAGATGGAATTACAGATCTGTCACAGGAGAGAGGAAAGTTGTTTGGAAGTTTTGATAGAGAAGTGGACAGAAAGTGGGTCTTGGAGACATTAAACTTTACCAGATTTCTTCTGTCCCTTTGATATATCTTGTCCAAGTTTAAGTTTATTGTGGAAGTTATGTCGAGATGAGATATAGATCAAGTGAGAGAAGGAGAAGCAGATCTGAAGGATGTGGAAGAATGTAGCACGAAGTCATTACAGTATGAGTGCATTTGGTTATTTGCAGAAGAAAGGAAATCTTTGATAAAAAAGAAAAAAGTGTAAGAGTCTGGATCAAGCCTTGAAGGACACCACTGTTAATGGAAAAAGTGGGAGAGGCTGATTGAGCAACAACCAAGGAGATAGATCGGCCAGACAGGAAACTAGATATGAGGGAATAAGTGAGGGAGGGGAGCTCAGAGATGAGACCCCAATGCCACATCCTATCAAAGCTTTAGATGTATCAAGGGTAAGTACATAAGATTCCCAAAAAATCTATTTGAGATGATGACCTGACATTAGTAAGATAGGAAAGGATATCGATAGTAAGATAGGAAAGGATATCATCACTTGATATATCCTAGTGGAAGCCATACTGATGATTAGAGAGAAGACTCTGAGATTCAAGATGTCAAGAGTTTGTGGGAGTTGAGGAGGGATTCAAAGACTGGAAATAGTTGGAGTTAGAGCAACAGGATGATAGGTAGAGGGATTAGAATAGTCACCCTTCTTTAGGATGGGAGGTACCAATGGATTATTCGAAAACAAAAGGAAAAGTTTTGGTTTTTAAACAGGAACGGAAGAGATGAGTAAGAACAGTTGCAAGCACAGAGGCACACTCTTTTAGTATATGGGGATGAATTCCATCATGTCCATAAGCCGAGCTTATGTCCAGAGAGATAAGCATTTTTAAAAAAGTTCAAAAAAAAATTATGGAAGGGAGCATTGGATTAGGAAGAGAAACATCAGGTTGGTGAAAGAATGTGAAGTCATTTAAGGTAGAGTTAGAGAATAGATGAGAACCAAAGAGAGTTGCTTTGTCATTGGGAAAGATAGTTATAGTACTGTCAGACCAAAAAAATAAAGGAAGAGTACAGTGACAGAAGTTGTTAGTGGTGCCTTTATACAAAGACCAGAAAGACATATTAGTGGATGAAGAGAAGATGTCATTGCACTTCCTTAGGATAAAGGAAAGCTTTGCCCCACGGATGACAATTTTGTGATAATATGTGCAGATATATAATTGTTGAATGGGAATTGCAGGAAGGAGAGTCTTTCCAAGCCTGATATGCCTGATCCCTTGCCTAAAAGGCCTCAATAAAGGAATGGTTGAACTAAGGATTAGAAGTGTTATTCTAGGAGGAAGAGGGGTTATGTACTTTCATTCCCATAACAATAACCTCTGCCATACATTTGTTGGAGACAGAAACATTGCCACAAGGGAGACAGTAATCTACCCAAGGAAGGTCTTAACAGAATTTTCCTACTTGATTCCAGTCAGCTTTATTGAGTTGACAGCTAACATTTAGATGGGTTTGCTTTAAGGGTATGTGCTGTTATGATAGGTACATTTATGTGAGCTTGGTTGATGATCCAGTTAGGGGCAAGATTTTGTAGCTACAGCACAAAGGATTGCAGGTGAAAAACAGATCCAGAGTATTAGATGAGTGGTCATTGCACTCAAGAATATGGTTAGGGTTAGTGATGATTACTATAGATCATTGAGAATGGAGAATGTGAGGGCTTCAATCCCCCCACCATCTGTAGAGAGGAGTTCAGCCATTCCCTGTGTTGAACATTGAAATCTCCTAGGGAAAAGATCTCAGCTTGTGGGCGAGAGGATATCACAGCTTCATGGCAGGAGTTTAGTTAGTTCAGAAAACTTATATGAAATTTGTAGAATTAGGAGAGCAGTAGGCAAAACAAAGGAAGAGAACCATGGTGACATCACACATCCCTGCCACAGACCGACCTTCACTGGGAACCAGGTACTCTCCTCTCTTCCTGCTCGTAAACACTCCTTACCTCCCACACCACATATTCTTAATACCTTCCACAAAGCATTTCTATTAACTCTGTCATATGTCTTCTGCAGATCCATAAATGCCACAGACAAATCAAATGTTTATCTAAGTATTTCTCACACACATTGCTCAAAGCAAGCACATAATCCACGCACCCTCTGTCACTTCTGAAACCACACTGTTCCTCTCCAATCTAACGCTCTTACATTCCTTTATCCTCTCAGTCGACACCCTTTCATACAACTTACCAGGTATACTCAACAAACTTATAGCTCTGTAGTTTAAACTCTCACCTTTATCCCCTTTGCCTTTATACAATGGCACTATACATGCATTCTGCCAATCCTCAGGCACTTCACCATGATCCAGATAACATCAAAGTTTGGACACTCATTGTTCTCAAGGCATACCACAGGTGTTTAGATGTTGGAATAAGAACAGATATTACTTTTGACATGGAATCATGAACGACAATTATAGTTGGATGTGAGAAAGGGTCTAGTGAGGACCTTATTAGACAACTGAGTCTCAGTTAGAAATAAGATATTAGAAGAGGTATTAGACAGATGACTTTCAACAAGAGAGAGTTTATTAGAAAGATCATGAATATAGATATAGTGAATAGATAAAGAGACAGGTGGGAACCCAGAGATTTTTATCACCCTATGATGCTGGGGACTGGAGGACATAAGTTTATTGGACAATACCATAATATCATTTAAAAGTGATTGTGCAAACAGAAAATGGCTAGAGAATTTTTTCATACTTGATCGCCGCCTCCTGTGTTAGTGAGATAGCATCAGAAAACAGATGAAAATAGGGCACATCCACTCACACCCTATTTTCATCTGTTTTCTGGTGCTATTTCACTAACACAGGAGGCAGTGATCAAGAATGACAAAATTCTCTGGCCATTTCCTCTTTGCGCAATCATTTTAAATTGTTATTATGGTTGTCCAACAAACTTATGACCCCCCAGTCCCGAGCATCATAGGGTGATAAGAATCTCTGAGTTCCCACCTGACTATTTACATATATGCACCTATATATATATATATATATATATATATATATATATATATATATATTTATTTATTTATTTATTTATATAGTTATTTATTTATTTATTTATTTATTATACTTGATCGGTTTCCTGCTTTAGCGAGGCAGCGCCAGGAAACAGATGAAGAAAGACCCATCCCCCCACATACACACACATATACATACATGCACACATGTGCACGGTACATATATATACATATCAACATACACATATATACATACATACACATACACATATACACATGTACATATTTACACT
>JAYMFT010071363.1:0-14570 GCA_038088735.1 Panulirus argus
GGGGGCACACAAGCAGCCAGCTATCGGGGGGGGGGGGGGAGAGTTATACCTACAGAAGAGGGAAAGAGAACCAACACTGCAGCATAGGAAAAGGGGGTCAAGATATGAAGTTAGCCTGGGACAGTTTACATGTCAGACCGTTGTCGACTCGACTCTGTCAAGTAAGGATGCAGAGCTAAAGCCACCCCAAATGGATTTCAAAATGAACACTATGACTTCTGTTGTCTCCTGAAGGCTGGTAAGCGTAAATGCAAAGTGCATTTCTTTTTTCCTAATTATTAAGGTAACTGATCTCTAATAATTAACCTCAAAATGAAAAATAAAGAAGAAACGTTGTAAGTGAAAAGTGTTCTTTACATTGTATACTTTGTTTTACGCACACTGAAATCTATATATATATCAGTACAGCAGGGCTACTAATGTAAGGCAAGCAGCTGAGCAGTTGTCAACATCCTTCGTCCGTTGGGTCATATCGTCTAACACAAAAAATAAAAGGATTCTTTTTTTGAAGGGTGTACGTGGATGATATGTTCGGCAAGCTATACACTTCATAAGTCTAGTCACCGCACTAAGAGAAGCAAAGAGAGCTAACTGAGAGGGTCCAGAGGAAAGCAGTCAAGATCCACCTGATTAAAGGGAGCTGAGCCACAGAGCGAGGCCGTGGAGTTACCCACCAGGAAAAGAGAGAAGATTAAAGGGTGACCTGATCATCTCCTTCAAGGATCTAAAAATCAGATGGGTGACGGCGACTGCGATCGCTTCTTTACGAGATGCAGTGACACGCAGTTCACAGACGGTCATAGACAAACGAAACCTGCTAGAAAGGCTAAAAAAAGGGTGTTGCATGAAGCACTGCTTCGGTAACGAGGCGGTGGATGACTGGAGCAAGCTTCGTGACGAAATGGTGAGTACTGGCGGCAGACTGAAGCCTGGGAAGGTGACTGAAGGAAGCTCAAGAGCCGGCGTCCACACGAGAGTTGCGTACACAAACAGGCGCCATCGCTATAGACGTGTATTTGTTCACCATTACGTTACTTTGTCCGCGTCACGCCAGCGTGACGCTGAGCGTCACACTGGCTGATGATTGAGAAACATTATCTTCCCCTTCTAGCTCTCACCCTGCCAGCATGTTATCAACTATAATTGGATGGATAACGATCCTGATGGCCTAACTGCCTCGTTACACCCGCAGGACCTCCACTTCTATCCAAATAACTAAACCAGACGATGGATAAGTTACTGAAATATACATGTGTTTCTTTATCATTTAAGCAATTGGATCTTCTACTATAACTGCCTCAAGACGACTCGTAACACAGTCAACACCACACACCTCGCCACTCCACCCTCACCACACATCTCACCACACCACCGTCACCACACACCGTATCACATCACTGTCACCACACACTACATCACTTCACTGTTACCACACACCTCACCACACCAAGAGGCCTATTGGGCCCATGCTAGGAAGGTCGTTAGTCTGTCCACCCTACAACCAACCGAGTGATCCCATAAACACATCCAACCTTCGCTTAAAGCTGCCTGAAGACCTAGCTTCCGCTACTGTAACTGACAACTTATTCCATAAATCCGCTACCCTATTCCCGAACCAAAATTTACCCACATCCGACCTAAATATATTTCTTTTTTCTAATTTAAATCCATTATTTCTTCTTCTCTCTGATGGCGCCATCCTAAAAACTTTATTCAATGTTACCTATATTAATGACCTTAACCCATTTAATCATATGCTCTCTAACCCTCCTCCTCTTAAGCGAGTGTAAATTCAGCCTTTTTAGCCTTTCTTCGTAAGTGAGGTTTCTAATTCCAAGGATCATTTTTGTCATTCGCCTTTGTACTCTCTCGAAGCAATCTATATCAACTGCATAATATGGAGCCCAAAACTGCACCGCATAATCCAAATGTGGTCTCACCAACGCAGGATAAAGTTGCAATACACCTCTAGGAGTTTTATTGCTATCAGTCCTTAAATGAACCCTAACATCCTATTAGCCTTATAACGCACTGTAATACATTGTGGCCGCGGCTTAACATCTTTGCTCACCAATACTTCTAAATCTCTTTCGCATTCTGTTTTACCAATAGTAATATTGTCCAGTTTGTAATTAGTGCTCCTGTCTTTATCTATACAAAGTGTTTTACATTTATCTCTAATGAATTCCATATTTCATGTACCCGCCCACTCTGATAATCTAAGTGCCTCTGCAATTTCACTGAATCTTCATCTGAGTTTATTACCGCCTCTATTTTTGTATCATCGGTAGATTTACCTAAGTCGCTGGTTATTCCCATATCTGAATCATTAATATATATAACGAACAAAAGCGGTCCCAAGACTGACCCCTGAGGAACAGCTATGGCTACATTGCCCCAGTCCGATGTAACTCCGTCGACCCATACCCTCTCTTCTCTGTCAGTGAGCCACGCCCTAATCCACTTGAATACGCAATCCCCGATGCCGTGTGCCGCTATCTTTCTCAGCAGACGCTCAATGAGGTACTCTATCAAAAGCCTTACTTAAATCTAAGTAAACAATATCATAATTCTTACCCTGATCAACAGTTTCAAATACTTTGTTAAAGGAGAGAAGGTTACCGAGACATGACTTACCTTTTGCAAACCCATGTTGTGAATCCTTAATGAGATCACGTTTCTCCAAGTGTTCCCGTATTTTTTCCGCTATAATTGATTCAAGAAATTTTCCCACAATATATGTTAAGCTGATAGGACGATAATTAGAAGCAATTGATCTATCCCCTTTCTTATATAGACCTTCACTAATATTAATGTTGCAATTCTTTGTATATCAAACAAGAGAAGACATTAATTATGTGGACAAAAAAGAGAACTGCTAACAAATTTTACCTACAATAAAGATATCCAATTTGTATAGACCTTCACTAATGTTAATGTTACAATTCTTTGTGTATTTAGTAATGGAAGATTCAATGATATTTCTCGTGATAAAGAAGTTAGAGTTGATAAGTGAGATGGCATAATTCCAGTCAATACATTGTTCATAATCTTTTTCATGATTAAACAAGGCATTTGATTCTTGTCCTGCTCTTTTACCATATTCATGTTGCTTAAGTCTAACAGAAAGATCCTTACCAGTCTGCCCAACATAAAACATATCAGTTTTCCTATGGTGTTTACAATGTACCATGTGAAAACTGTGATATGCTTTATTTTGGGCAGCTTATGAACCTTGAGAAGTACAGTCAAGGATTGTACACGAGTGATCATTTCAACACGAGCCTCATAGATTATCTATCCCTGTGTTAACACAGGAGTGGAGAACACAGTATACCAGAAGGCGCTCCCCAGACTCTGAGCTTTAAGACTCCTAGTGAGCGACGTAAGAATCTTTGTCTGCGGCTTAAGCGGTTATGGAGTACCGAGAACATCCAGCTCATCCTTTACGTTACCTCTTAACAGGAAACTGAAGAAGCTGATATTCTCTCTTATGTTTGTTTATAGATATTTCAGTAACGTTGATACATTCAACGTTAAAACAAACACTCATGGAAACACGCACACACACACACACACACACACACACACACAAGTACCGACGGAAATGAAAATGCGTGCACAAGCAAACCCCTTCAACATAAAAACAAACGTATAGACACAAACAGTTACCGAGGTGCATGGTACATGGTTTGAGTGTCTCACTCCCGTCTCCTTCACTCTAATCAGGTTAAGTGCACACAACTGCTGTCTTTCCATCAAGGTCGCGGAATGGCGACGATCTCTGTCTCTGTCTCTCTCTCTCTCTCTCTCTCTCTCTCTCTCTCTCTCTGCGTATCTACCTAACTATCTCTCGTATAGAGAGCAACTCGGACCATAAAGTAGATTTGACTTTATCATAACCCCCAAGTATCCATCTGTAACTTGAAGTTTAAAAGTTGTCATTTTCTTATGGTTCTCTTGCGCAGGTGTGAGCAGGTGTGAGGTGGGCGCGTCCCTCACCTGCATGGTGGCTAGCTACGACCACTCGTGGGACCGCTGCATTGCCCACGACCACATCTGCGACGGCCACAATGACTGCCACAACGGCCAGTACGTCAACGACGAGTTCGGATGTGGTGAGTCTCCATGGTTGTTTACTGACTCTCTCTCTCTCTCTCTCTCTCTCTCTCTCTCTCTCTCACATATGTTGTAGTGGTTAGCGTTACTGTCCATGAATCGGTACGGGCCAGCCTAAGGTCGGACCCACATGGGTTCGAATCCTGGAAATGGCAGTCGACCTATACCTAAACGTGTCGCTCTGTGGTCAGCTGTCAAGTCGAGATCACCGCTTGTCAACAAGCCACCAAAATCACAGCGCATTACCATCGATAAGTGCTTCTCCTGCGTTAAGTGTTCCTTTACTCCAATGACATTTATTAATCCTCCACTGTGCGTTTGTGTAATCAATTATATCACAATGACACCAGCTACTCGCTACCCATGTACATCCTGTGGTCGAGGTTTTATTAAGGATGTTATGACAACGGGACCTGACAGAGCGTACAAAGAGTGTTTGCTTTGGGTAACGTGTAGTAACCTCGAAGAGACGTTCTGCGTAATCTGTAGTAACCTGGAAGACAAGTTCTGCGTAACCTGTAGTAACTTGGAAGAGAAGTTTAAACAAAGTGATGTGAGTGAAATTAACGCTCAACTCAAAGCCGTAAGTGAGGAAAGGTTAATGCAAAGGGAAGAGAAACAGAGTTTGGAGAGGACGTTCCGTGACCGTACCCTCTTTATCCTCCCCCCAATGCCTACTTCCCCTCGCCATCATGGTCCACCTCTCTCCCGCTAACACCATCCCCACACAACGTCCTCTCCCATATCCGTCCAATGCCCAAAACCCGCCGCAAACCACCCCCGGTGGAACCATCCCCCCACAGCCCATCCACCACTGCCCCTCCTGAACCTCATCATGTGCACCCGCCCTCGATCCCCAAGCCTTCAAGCACCCCTCCCCCCCCGGTCCTGCTACCTCCTCTCACCCTCACCCTAAACTCCCAGTCCCGTCCCCCCAATACGGCCTTCGCTCGCCCATATTCCAAAACCTCCTCCAAGTCCTCGTCACATCTAAACCAGCCATCCAGCCGATCCCCTCCTCCTTCCTCATGGAACCACTATCCCCCCTCCACCCCCGCCGGTCATACCCAGGTGCAATCGATCTGCAGCACTCAGCGACTTGCAAGAAAAAACGAAGAAAACACTTCCCTAATTAGAGGCGACTCGTTGGTGAGAAATCTGGGTAAACACTTGGTGGGGAATTCGAAAGCTAAGAGAACAGTCATTGTTTACCTAAGTGCCAGAATTTTCCACATTAAACGAAAGGTTAAAGACATTAAATTACCAACTAAAAAGTTATGTGTATTGGTGAATGCTGGGAGCAATGACGTACAGATCTCTAATATATGTCAAGAAAGTAAGATTGAAAATGTTTCACAAAAACTGGTTTCACAGTCTCTCTCTCTCTCATCATTGTTACTGGAAAAATAAGCATATGACAAAGACAAACTCATAAAATCCCACCCCCCATGAGCATATCTCCTTCCACAACATTATTTTCTTTTGAAAACAACCAACTTTATCATATAAGTTGAGAATGCTTGTATCATTGCCCTGTACAGACAAACTTAACTTATTCATTTTGCTAAATATGCCTGCAAGATATGCCAGTTATGCAAGCCGTGTTTGTAAAACTGTGGCAAAAGCAGATCCATGTTCTGATAAAAAGGAGCCTACCTCATCTCGCAACTCGAACAACCTGGCGAGTACCCTCCCACTGGACAGCCAGAGCACCTCCGTGTGCAGTAATAGCTGTGTATGCTCAGATCCTGTGCTTTCGCACAGTCTGCGGAACAGGCGAGCATTGAGTGGCCCTGACCTTCTAAAGTTGATTACCTTGAAGCCATCATTCAATATCCCATGCAGCTCTGAACTAATTTTTTTGAATGCTAATGATTCTCTGTGAATGATGTAATGAGTCTGTTCCACATCAGGATTTTCCTTCTTAATCCATGCAACGAGTCCCTTCACTTTCCCGGTCATGGATGTGGCAGCGTCTCTAATACGCTAATGCAAGATTTCACACTAAGCCTTGTTCAGAGAAGAGATGATTAATGATATTGTAAATGGCTTCCCCAGTTGTATGTTCAAATTTTATTCAAAAAAGTACATGTTCATTTATATCATCTCCATCAATGTATCTCACAAATGAGACAAGTTGAGCCTGTCCACTGACGTCAGTCAATTCGTCAGTGTGAAGTGAAAAAGACTGGCTTGTTTTCAGCTTATTCACAACTTGATGAATAATATCTATACTCATTTCACTTACCCTTCGAGAAACAGTTTGGTGTGACAAAGGAACAGCCTTTAGTTAGTCAGCTGCCTTTTCATCAAGCATTTTTTTCATCCATCACAACTGCAGCTGGCAATATCAGTTCTTCAGCTATATAAAATGGCTTTTTAGCTTTAGCAACTAATGAAGATACAACTAAGGATGTTTCCAGAGCCTTGCTTGATGTTGTGAAGGCTTTCTTACTATTTTTTTGGGAACATTTAAAATCAGAAAGTTTTCTTTTAAAAAACTCCGCCGGTTTACCAACATGACACTGATGTTTTGTGTTAAGGTGACGTTGGATGTGAGCTGGTTTCATACTACTGTTGGCCAACCTCTTCCCAAAAATGAAGCACAAGACTTCCGGAGGAACAGAATTCGTAGAAGTAAATCCAAAAAGCACATAATCTTCCTTGTATTGCCGATATTTAGGAAGATCTGTTTTCTTTTTCTTCACAGTTGCTTGATTTCCTTCACTTGCGTTGCTGCTGCGGCTACTACAGCTATCACGTTTTAACCATGTATCCATATTTATTGTTGTTAAAGAAATAACTGTGTCTGCAAGCTTATATGTGAATTTGAAACAGATAGTTCGAACTTTCACTTGTAAGACGAAACTGAGCAAGCGTGACGCGAGCGGGGAGTTCAGAACTGTTTCTGTGCGAATGCTGTGCCGTTTCCTTTCCCTCCCCCCTACTCCCATCTCCCCTCAATTTCCTTCTCGTTCATTTTAATTCTTACTCTGTACCCTTGTCATTCACTTAAGGTGGAAACTGTGAAAGTGTTGTGGTTATTCAATTATTCTACATTCTTAAACAATCACCCATGCACACATACACATGCTCAGTAAAGTTACTAATCCAAAATGCCATATGACTTGTATTTGATATATTTTGAAAAAAAGAATTATCTTCTCATATACCCATTTGAACAATGTTGCGTACCCAGAGGGGTACACCTCTCCCAGTTTGGACAACAGTGGTCTATATATCTGGAGTGAATCTGGGATGTCATTCTCTCAGGTCGTAGTGCTGTAGTCTCGCCATAGGACATAAATGCCTGCGGAAAGAGAACCCCCAGGGAAGACCCCCATGGCTATTCCATTCACCTGTGGTAAAGCTTACCTTGCGGACATCTGATAGGTGCTTGCACGATGTAATATTTCTTTCAGAATATTCCTGGGCATCTTCAGGGGAGGTAACGAAGATTCCACATCTACGGAAGCTCTGATGCCATGTGGTTCTTATTTCTAACGACGTTAATAAACTCTTCAGTCGATTTTTAAGGAATGAGTTGTAAGGATGTATGGTGAAATCAATTGGTTTAGTTTCTTGGCTAGGGTGTAGGGAGGGGAAGGGATCTGAGAGACGATCGGCCTTAGAAGATTTCCCGGCTTGAGCGTTTTGATGTTTCCGTAGAAATATCCTGTTTCGAAGTCACCCTTCAGAGGATCGAATTTGGTGTCAACCTTCACAGCGGTCGCAGCCGTAATTAATGAGTTAAGGCGCTTTTTAAGTCTATCTGCCGGGTTTCTTGAAATCAGTTGAAATTTTGCAGGTTTTTGTAGTTTGGTCTCACATTTCTCTAAGTAGTCATTTCGGTAATGGATGACGTAAGTGTTTGACTTGTCTGCACGTCTGATAACAATTCTCTCATTATCATGCAAATGTTTCGCCGCTTCTCGCAGACGAGGTGTAAATAGTCCTTTCGAACGGCGATGCCTACTTTTGGTACTTTCGGCCTGTAACTGTTCTTGCAAGTCGGGGTTCAATATAATTTTCGCAACTCTATGCAATTTACGTAAGTCATGATAAAGGACAGAAAGTTCCGCCTTCTTGTTAGCCTGTTCATATTTGGGAGCTGGGTGACAACTGATTCCAAGACTGTCCTCATACAATTGTTCCTTTGAGAGATTAGTAAAACTGTCTGTAGGCTGAGGGGTGGCAAGTGAGCCTCCATATTGCCTCGCTAGTTTCTTCATGATACGAGTTTCCGTGGGCCTAGGATACGTCTCAATAACATTTTGAAGGGCTTTCTCTGTACGGAGTCTTAAATCATGGTTGATTTCAACTTCTTTGTATTTCGCAGTAGTTTTCTCCAATTCTTCTTTCCAACCACCTTTCTTTCAAACGCGTCGGTTCTTCTATCAACTTCCTCCGGGAGTCATGAGTAAACCGTTGTTGCCTTACTGCTCGGTAGTATAGTTGTAAATTAGTGAAAGCTGGGAGCAGGTTTTCTCTAATGCACATAGAACTGAATACGACAGCATGGTAAGAATTCTCTCTTGGATGTAACGGTTAGTGCCATAACAGGGTCTTTCGTCACCGACTTCTACAGAAAGCACACCAACTACGTAAGGTAAATGTATGAACTGAATAAGTGAATGCGCTCAAAACTGTTAGAGGAGAGTCATTCGTGCATACGTGAGGAGAGTGACCAAGGAGTGCTCAACCTGCCAACTTCTACACCAAAAACTCCGATGGGTCAGGCAAATGTTACTTATCAGTGGGTACTCAAATACTGAATTTGATACTACTGTGAACAACATGTTAGAGCAAAATCTCGTGACAAACAGACAACCTCAACGTGACAGAATCAAAGTAAACTACAGGAGCTTATTTACGACAACATACAGAAAGGACGAGAAGGTTGTGCGGAATATTGTGGCCAGAAACTGCAAAAGGCGATTGACGAAGACAAGGATATCATTCTGATGATATACTGCAATAACCCGAAAACATGTTCGTTTGCAATGAACAAGATGGTAGGTCTGCAAGTTTGAATCGCACCGATGTGGCCTATGAGTACCGATGCAACATTGGGGACTGTCAGCTTCACCACATAAACCACATTGTACATACAACCTGCACCCTGAACTGCCGCCTCTCGCTCCATTTAAAAGAAGGGGAATCAAGCAACATCATGAACAAAAGCATATAACGAGACTAAAGAGGGAGATTAAAGAAAATGACACCAAAATCATCACTAGTTGCGGTAATCGCAGGAGACTACAGATATTACATAGAAAGTCCTTGTCATCAACATCCAGACATACATGACAACCGCCATACCAGTCTTTGATGGCCCGCCAGAAGGACGTAGGCTTAATGCTGTTTTGGGATAAGTGGAACACGTCACTGACCCGCCACAAGCTACTGAGTCCACCATTTCGGGACAGGGGGAACGTGTCACTGACCTACCCGGTCCTGGGTTACGAAGGTCTGAGAGAATCAGGCGAGCTCGACCTGACCTCAACTACACATCCGGACTATAACGGTTTCGCTCGCTTGGCCGAACTTAGTGTATTTAGTGACGGGCTGTCTATATTCCTACCTCGTTTAACATTGTTCTTCTGTGTTTCCTCAACTGTAAGTTTTTCTATATTTCTGTATTCATATTTTGTAATCAAGTTGTAACTCATGCTACCTGTCATAATATTGTTAATTTGTATCCCTTTTAGTGTTTTCCCTCAATTTTTATGTGATATGTACCATGGGATTTTCCAAATTTGTTTCTTATATACATGTTATATACATTTCATATCCGTGTTTTGTGACTTTCTTTTTTTTTTAGATTCGTGATGATGTATTTGCATTGGCGAAAGCTTGATTGAAGTAAAATGGATAATTTTGGACAAATGGAGTTTGAGCAACCACCTAATGGTTGGATAATATTGAGAAAATTAGAGAAAAAAAGACATAACTCTAAATTTGCTGTTGTATTCAGTTCTATGTGCATCAGAGAAATCCTGCTCCCAGTTTACACGAGTATATGAATGTGTGCGTATATATATATATATATATATTTATTTTTTTTTTTTTTTTTTTTTTTTAGCTGAGACGACACGGGCAGCTAAGGCCCTAATCAAGGCCATCCCATTAACGCTATATACATACTACCCTAGCCTGAGCCAGGTACCCATTTTATCGACCAAACCCTAGGGGTGGATGAACAGCTGGGTTGACTGTGGACCGACTGCCGTAACCAGGACTCGCACCCATGCGCTCGACCCTGAGCGGCTCGTGAATGCGTCACGGTCAGGAACGCTAACCGATACACAACGAGTGTCCTTTGCTGATAGCTTCATTGTCACACATTTACACTAAATGTTTAGTGCAACGCCGCAATTGTAAAACAAATTTGCATAAGATAGATATTGCAGTTTTTTCTTTTGAGAAGAAGCGACAGTTATTTTTTTCCTTTTTTCTTTTTGGTCTGTATCTAGCAAACGTACTACGACAGGCTAGACACATTCTCACGACAGACCGGTCGCTAGGTTAGGTTATAATCATCCCATGATTTTGTATCTAACCTGGCGTGGAGAGACGCAGCTGAACCCTTAGCTGATAGCTCTGAGTATCACACCTTCCTACTAAACTAAACAAAACAATCGATTACATAGAATACAGAAGTGGCTCATTCATACAAATCAGTTACGTAGGATAATTGTGCGTTTCAGGTTGTGTTCAGCTGTTACGATGCGCATCACGGATGATATGTCATAATAATAGATAATACTAAATGGTTTATTGACCGAGAAAGTTATACATTGAATGATTCAATATAAACATAGTGTCTTGGTTTACAATAAATAGTATGGATGAAATTGGATTTATCCCTTAAATTACAAAATTTTAGAAAAATATAAAAAACTGATAAACTTAACATATAAAACATATTAAGAACAATGAAGCCTCTTTAAAAGGAATATTAATGTTAAAAATGTCAAAATATTGTCTTGCATTCCCTCCATATTAACTGGAGTTGTTGATTGTACGAAGCGGTTTTAACTGTCGAGCGATAAACAGCTGCTGAGAGTGGCTCCACCAATAACGATGCCGCGGCTAGGCTTGCCAATATCACGGTTAAGCTTGCCAATATTGCGGCTAGGCTTGCCAATATCGTGGCTAAGCTTGCCAATATCGCGGCTAGGCTTGCCAATATCGCGTCTCGGCTTGCCAATATCGCGGCTAAGCTTGCCAATATTGCGGCTAGGTTTGCTAATATCGTGGCTAAGCTTGCCAATTCGCGGCTAGGCTTGCCAATATCGCGTCTAGGCTTGTCAATATCGCTGCTAAGCTTGCCAATATCGCGGCTAGGCTTGCCAATATCGCGGCTTGGCTTGCCAATATCGTGGCTAGGCTTGCCAATATCGCGGCAAAGCTTGCCAATATCGCGGCTAGGCTTGCTGATATCGCGGCAAGGCGTATCGATATCGCGGCTAGGCTTGTCAATACCGCGGCTAGGCTTGTCAATATCGCTGCTAGGCCTGTCAACATCGCTGCTGGGCTTACCAATATCGCGGCTAGGCTTGCTGATATCGCTAGTAGGCTTATCATTATCGCGGCTAGGCTTGCCAATATCGCGGCTAGGCTTGCCAGTGATTCTCGAGTTTCTCTTAATATTTTCCCCTCTCTCCGTTGGCTAAGAGGGTGCAAACCTAGTATAGTATGTGCTCGCAGCTCTAAAACCCTCCAACTAATATTGCACCACTGAGACTATCCTTTGAAGACAACTCCAAAAACTGAGACAGTAATGTGTGTGTGTGTGTGTGTGTGTGTCACTTCACGCATGGGTAGTGTGTCGACTGTTACTGGGGACGTCTTCCTTCATGAGTGATAGAGGGCACAGGGCACATCCCTACCGAACCCAGTGCATGGTGTATTACCTAACGCCCCACAACACGTTTCGTTCAGTCTCTCTCCACAGTCAGTCTCAGTTCTCAATACTGCATTCCTTGCAATTGTCACGAGAATGAAACATCACAATGAAAATGAACTAAAGCATTTTTGTCCTTCAAAGAGTTATATTGACATCAAAACGTCAATTTATGCGTGACATTAACGCAACATCCTCCTCTTCCTGTCAAATTTTGATATGTCGCGTTTTCTCTCTAGTTGGTCGCGTTCCGCTGCCTCGTAGGGTCGAGTTCTCTGCCTCGCAGGTCGAGTTCTCGTCCTTTTAGGTCGCGTCCTCTGCCTCGCAGGTCGAGTTCTCTCTCTCGTCCTTTTAGGTCGTGTCCCCAGCATCGTCCTCTGTTGCGGTGGGTGTCTTGATTACTGCAGCTGCTCGTCTGTCACCTCAGTAGAATAAGTGACCCTGTTGTTCTTTACCCTCTACTGCTTTGTTTTTGCTTTCCTACCATCAAGAAGTGTACGCGCGGTAAACATATCTTACTACTTTCAACATGATACAATGCGACACTTGAGGACGATGAATTTTAAGAAATGTCCACTGCTCTGGCCTCTCTGGTCTTGCTTTCTGATCTTGTAATATGTCGACTGCTGGCAACTTTTCCCTGTCATTTACCCTATTGCAAATTATATAATTTTCCTATTTCGATGGAAACTACTATAATGTGAGGCTGCCATAATTATTGGGAAATTTGTCTCACATATATTAAGCATACCAACCCTACCGAGACAATGCGAGTCGCATTGATCATTTCGTAATTCATCGTTGACCCTACCATGCATCATCTCGCGAATGGTGCCCCGTTCCCTACACTGGGTCCTCCTTAAAGGTTGTCTGAAACGGAATTACCTTCACATGCTCTCATATTGACAAGATATCTACTCGAATAGCTTATAATAACCCAAAAACCTGAGTTATAAGGACAAAACTGCTCGTTGACATATTCACGCTGATTCCAATAACCACTCTTCCATCAGTAATGCGCTTTATAACTACCTAAAAGTAGTAAATTACAATACAGCCACCAATAGAAATGTTCCTTGGATAAATAAAACTATCCAAAAGACGATATAGAGAAACAATTCAATAATATAAAGAAATTTAGTGACCGGCCATGTCATCCCGAAACAAGAGATGATCACAAACACTCCATCTTGGCAGCGTCGCCAACAAAAAATGGTGGCCACACAGCTTCTGTTTCTCTGAGACTTTCCCAGTCACCAGCAGTATTACACCTACAACACTGAAGCATCTGACTGAATATTACAAGATTTTTATTTACATTTAATTTAGGATCAATCATTTATGAATTGTCCCTGCGTTACCCAGGGCTTCTCGTAAAGGCTTGTGCAATCCAAGCCTGTGCTACTTCTAGAACTAGGGATATGTAGACTCCTTTGGAGTGAGAAGTTTTTCTGACGAGTGTCTGCTCTCAGTGGCACAGCCTCGCTATAGGTGACTTTTCACTCGCGGTGTAACCTCGAGCAGGAGTAGTCCGGTAACATATTATATTCAGAGTCACTCGGGAATATGCCAATGAACTTCAGAGGAATACAAATGGTGACTTTAGGTCTCAGTACCTTGCCGGATCGAGTTCCGCTCTCCTCCTCCAGCTCCTTCACCCAGCAGCCGCCCCTCGAACTTACTCCTCGTTCCATGGATCACTCTCTTAGGCGCTGCACCGCAAGTTCCCTCACAGACAGTATCGTAGGACAGCCCAAGAGAGGAGGTTAGCACAGGAGAAAGAAGAAACATGAGGTATAGTGATCAAGAAGGATAGAAAAAAACTGGTGAATTCTTCGCTCATTCACAGCCATCAGCCGTTGATTCTCCTGCTCAGAGTGCTCCACACTCAGACGGGGCGTGTTAAGAAAAATCTCAGTCACTTGAGGAAGTGCGAGAAAATAAATGTCGAAACTTAAACTGGACATTTTCTTTTGGCTTTTCAAATCAACAGATGAAATGTTCAGTTACTGGGAGAGAAAACGTTCGTCTGAGTTACAGAAAACGAGAATAATGACTGCAGGTCTAGCAACAGTAATTATTCTTTAACAGTTTAGAAAATAGCAGAGATGCCAACCTCACTATATGTATAGGAGCGCTTGGCACTAAATCTTTCCCTGTACTTCATAACTTTGGGAGGCGGGAAGCCTATGGGAAAATTCCATCGTAGGTAATCGTAGGTAGGAACTCTGTCTGTCTCTGTCTGTCTGTCTCTTCTTTGTCCCAGGGCTGCTTGTCTTGTCTCTCTGCCTGCCTCCTTCCCCCCACACGTGGGTCAGTCCACAAACATACAAGCTCTCGCATCTCACACACGTAACACTGGTGACAACACACGTAACTTACACGACTCGTTCTTCGTAATACTAGATTTTCCTGCGGTGACTGCAGCTCTCATGTAATTTTTGTCATACTTGATCTCTGTTTTCCCCGTCAGCGCCATATATATATATATATATATATATATATATATATATATATATATATATATATATATATATATATA